>NDGM011133045.1:0-16197 GCA_002564305.1 Octomys mimax | reverse complement strand
GCAGGCTAGCAGGAAGCTCTCCGCACACTCACCAGAGCTGGGGTGGGGGTGGGTCTCTGTATCACATCTTTTTTAAAAAATGTATTTGGTTGCTACAGGATATCACTACACATCTTGGACTTATGGTGATCCTTCTGCTTTCAGTGTTCCTGCCACTGGAACAGCCAGACTCTGCAGTCAGCTCAGTCTGTCTTGGGGTGGGCCTGGTGAGGCATGTGGTATGGAGGATCAAACCACAGTCCCTAAGCTTCCTTTTCAGCCAAGGCAAAATGAAGTCTGGCTCCTTTTCTTGCTGTCTTCTGAGCTATCTCTCTAGCCTTCATCAGATTAGAGAAAACAACCATAACTACCACCACCACCACCACAACAACAAAAAACAGTTGGAGCCAGACTTCCCCTTTCATCACAGTCCTTTAAAGAGAATCCAAGGAGTCTCATGACAACTACCAGGAGTCATACTCACAGATTTTTTTGTGAGCAGATATGCAATCTGTGACCTCAAGACTTCCCTGTAGTGTTGGGGACAAGCCTTTAACACATGGTCCCCTGGGAAGCAAAATTTAATTAGTTTTCTTGAATTTTGAAAGAAACAAAAATAAAATAAAACAAAGCCCCTAACTGCCGTGCACTGTGCAATACAGCATATTAAAATGTGAAATCAATCACTAGCTTATGTCTCCAAAACAGTTTATGAATGTGCTTGTAGATTCCTTCTCCTGTGGATATGCTCTTTAAAGAGAATCTACTATATAGAGTCTGCCAAAAAGTATGAAACATTTTAGGCAAAGGAAAATTTGCATAAATATTTTAACACTAAATTTATGGAGATATGCTAAGATTAATACAAGTTACCTTTGGTCTTTACATTTACAAGAGGTCATCAAAGTGGTGGGCATCAGCTTCTAGACATTTATTAGAAAAGCAAAAACTGCTTGAGTAAACTTGGTCATTCCAATTACCACACATACACTTTCAATTTCTTTTTTAAGGGCCAGAACTATACATAATGGGTTTTCTGCAATAACAAGATCCTTTAGGATCCCTCATAAATAAACTTATTAAAATATTTATACAAGTTTTTATTTTCCTGAACTGTATATACATAGTTTTTGGTGGACTCTATTTTCTTTTAAGCTTGACTTGTTCTTTTCTTCAGTCTCGTTCTTTGGACATGTACAAAGTTATCCAAATTGCTATTTCCTTAGAGGCTACAAATTCAATGGCCTTTATCACTTGGGCCACTCTTTCATCTCTAAAACTTGCTAACTAATTTTCAGCCACAAGTAGATACTCAGGTTAGTAGGAGTGATTCTTTGTTGAATTTAAAATCAAGACATATTGTTAAGCAAAGCACATATAACAGATTGTCTATATAAAATATTTAATAATAAGTACAGTATAAGTATGATCAATCAAAATGATAGTTAATAGATTCAGCATAGTTGTGATGAATTAAGACAAATGGCAATGATAGAAAATCTGTCCTCTACATTTGTAGAATGCTTGGTGCACAATCACTTATTTTAATAACAAGCAACTCACGTAACAGTTAACTACATAGGTAATATTTGGTTCATTAAATTTCAACTTTTTCAATTATATCTAATGCTAATCCCAACATTTGTTTTTCATAAATATTAGTTAAGCATATAATTTATGTATAACTTCAATTCCATGCTTCATTCTGATCCTAAACCAATACTGTTTACATTACTGTTGAGTCGGTTTTCTTTCTTTGAAGACTTCATCATTTCCCTTAGCATAATGGTTCTCAGTAGATTGCCTATTTTTTCCTCTGTGGGGATATTGGCTCTATCAGGAGACAGTTATAGTTCATGGGGGAAGGAAAGTAATGTCCTGTTTGATACAAGATATATAATTCTATTTTTAGTTTGATAAGACAACATCATACTGATCTCTATAAGTGGTCGTATTAATTTATATTCTCACCAGCAGTGAAGAAGTGTTTCCTCCAGCATCTTTGCCAGCATCTGACGATATTTTTCTCCTCTCTCTTTCTCCTCCCTGCCCCACTGCACCCATAAGCCATCACTCCACATGTTGATTGTTTTTCCTGCTGTGTGAAACCTTGGTTTGATGCAGTTTCATTTGTTGGTTCTTGTTATTATTTCTATGCCTTTGGAGTTCTAGCAGAATGGCTTTGCCTGTGTCTGTGGCTCCAAGTGTGTATGTTTCTAGTAGTTGCAAAGGCTCAGGCCTTAGGCCTAGGCCTTTGATCTATTTTGAATTGATTTTTGTACAGGGCAAGAAATACGGACCTAGTTTCAATCTTCTAGATGTGGGTAACTTGTTTTCCTAGCAGCACTAGTTTTAACTGTTTTGTCACAAATAAGATGGCTATAGTTGTGTGAGTCTGTTACTGTCTTATATTTTATCCCATTGGCTTATGTGTCTATTTTTGTGCTAGCATCATGTTTCTTTTTCCCTTATGGTTTTGTAGTATAATTTAAAATGGGGTGCCAGGGATAGAGCTCAGCAGCACAGTACCTGACTGGCAAGTGCAAGGTCATAAGTTTGATTCCTGGGGCCAAATAAATAAGTAAATAAATACATATCATTAGTATGTTGCCTCTATCCTTGTTTTTTTTTTTTTTTTTGTCCTTAAGATTGCTTTGGTTCCACTGGGTCTTTTGTTTTCCATTTGATCCTTAAGTTTTTTATTCCCCTAGTTCTGTGGAGAATGTCATTGACATTTTGATAGGGGTTGCATGACTTGTAGATTGCTTTTGGTAAGAGGAACTATTAAACAATCTTAATTTGCTGATGTATAAACATGGCAGGTTTTCTCATCTTCTAATATCTTTTGTAATTACTTTTTTCTGAGTTCTGTGATTTTCTTTGTAGAAGTCTTTCACATCCTTGTTTAAGTTGATTTCTAAATTTATATTTCTTTTTCTGTTTTAAAGTTACTGCAAAGGGAACTGTTTTCCAAATTTCTTCCTCAACCATCTCAATCATGGTATATAAAAAAATGTATTTGATCTTAAAAAATGTACTTGGTTGTTGCAGGGTCTCATTATGCAGCTTGGGCTCATAGTGATCCTCCTGCTTTCAGGTTCCCCAGAACTGGGATTACAGTCATGCTCCATTATGCCCAGACTCTGGCTGGCTCCTCCCATGCTGAGGGAGGGGCTGGCATGGCATGTGATGCCAGAGATCAAAGCACAGGTCCTTGTGCTTGCCTAAGCAGGCACTTTAGTCTGCTGAGCTATCTTGCCAGCCCCTATTTTATTTTTTAAAATATTGATTTTGTATGAACAAGTCAAGAGATACCTAACTTTCTTTGTTATAAGATAATTGAGTTGAAAAAATGCTTCACAGCTCTCTAGCAATAACAAGAGTGATCGATTCTTTTATGCCGTGGTGGGTTGAGATGTATCGCTCCCTCCAAAGTCATGTGTTAAAGTTATTACTGCCACTGCCTTAGAATGTCATCTTCCTTGGAAACATGAACACTGCAAATAGTATTAGTTAATGGAATCTATTCATTAATAAATCCATTAGTTAGTAGAACCCATTATGAAACAAGTCCTTATGAAATAAAGTGTGGACGTAAGCAGAAACGTGCATGGGGCAAAAGCCCTGTGGAGATGAAGGCAAAGACCAGGCGAAGCATCTACAAGCCAAGGAGCACCAGATTGCTGCCAAAGCACCAGAAGCCAGAGCAAAGGGCAGAATAGGTTTCCCTCACAGACCTCAAAGAGAACCAACACTAGCAGCACTCTAATGCCAGCTGTCTATCCTCCAGGCTTACAAGACAATAAATTTGTATTGCTTATTCCTCCCCTTCAATTTATACTGCTCTGTAAAAGGAGTCCTAGCAAACACATTCTTCCTGCTGGATTAAGTGCCTTTAAAATACATGTTAATAAAAGCCTAGAAACAAAAGGCTAAGAATTTTAACTGAATTTATTATGGTTGTTTTAATAAAGCCCCTCCTCTGTATTTGAAGTTATTATGTTAAAAGTTGTTTTGTCTAGTTACTGCTTTAATCTTTTTCATCTTTATTCTGTTTCCAAGGAAGTTATTTTAACTTCTAGTACTCATGCCTGCCCAATCTGTTTCTTATTTTCCAGCCTACACTGTTTGTTTTAGTTAAGGAACTTTAATGCATTTAGTGTGCCACACTTTCTCATGCACATTTTTTCAATTTTTAAAAACCACACAGAGGGCCAGCCAAATAGCTCAGCAGACTAAAGGGCCTGCTTAGGAGAGCTCAGGGGCTGGGGTTCTATCCCTAGCTTGCCATGCTGGCTCCATCCCCGGGGCTCGCTGAGAAGGCAATTGAGACTGGGTGTGGTGATGCACACCTGTAATGCCGACACTTGGGAGACTGAAAACAGGAGGATCACTAAAAGTCTGATCTGTGTAGTGAGCCCCTGCAGACCCTATACTAAATACATTAAAAAAGAGAACCTTTAAAAACCACTACATCAAAGGCATTAATCTACCTCTGTGAATTTATTTATCATTTACTTCAGATGATGTCTTCTTTTATTTATGAATGAAGAAAATTATTTCCCCTAAAGATTGCTTCAAAAATACAGTACCAAGTCTGTCCTTTATAAAATGTAATGTAAAATTTAATAAGCTATTTTGATAGTTTTGTCCTCCTGGATATATAATTAAGTTGTTATTCTTTAAACTACTTTTAATTCTTTTTTCTTACTTAAAAATAAAATGGGGTTTAAAGAAACAATGGACAGTACCTATTAGATGTACTTTTTTCCTTGGGAGAAAAATCTTTGCAAATTGCATGATTTGATTTATTCATCGAATCATACTTTCTCCGTGTGTAAACAAATTCTAAGGACAGCGCTGTTCATTTTGTCACTTTTCCAGGTCTTCAGTTCAGCAATGATTAAAGAATAAGATATCCAGATTAATACATGGATACTCACTATCATGCAAAGTTCACGATGTAATTGATATTTTTTCAACAAGAGAAAATGTCAAATGTTTTCATATCCTCTTTAAGGCTCCGGTCAGCGAAATGTAAATTTGGGGTATAGATAGCTCACATAAGAAGCCTATGAGCAAGATAGATGCCTCTTCTTTGCATTAGAAGAGTGAGGTCATAACATTCATAAATTAGGGAGCCTTTCTCATGGAATTAAATTTAAAAATATGAAAGGGTGAGACACAAAGAAAAATTAGGATATTAAAATTCAGTTACAACATATTATGTGTCAAGGCATCAACATGCACGTATTAAGTAGTTTTTGGGTTCCTGGCAGGCATTATGGCCTAAAAAATAAAAAAGATTTAGATTTTTCCCTAAGGAGCTTGCAATTCACTTAGAAGACTCATGTCAGATTAATGTGCAATAATTATTAGAAAACAGAGGATACATCTCAGATATTTTTTGAGGTGGTTCTTTCAGCTGTCACCTGTTCTCTGAGAATGATGACACAGGGCTGGGGAGCTAGCTCAGTGGCCTAAGCTCCTGCCTGGCAAGTGCAAGGATGACCCAGGTTCATCCCCAGTACTGAATGCCATGCCAGCTATTGAACTCCGGCATGCCATGCTGGCTCCTGAAACTGGGTTTTGAGGTGTATGCCTGTAATTCCAGCACCAAGGCAGGAGCATCACTGAGTCCACGCTGTGTAGTGAGACCCTGTAGCCCCCCCAAATGACACAAATTTATAGCAAGAAATTAACATTCCTGACTTAAATAACCTATTTAACTGGAATAGGAAATTCACATGCTAATGGTAGGCCCGTTTTATCATCTCTCTATTGAGTTATATTAATAAATGCTACTTCCGTACAAAACTTTGCCTTATAGTATAAGGAGAAATTTGTAGAAATAATCCCAATATTTGAGCATTACAGGAAATTATGTTTCTTACTTCTTATTTCTATTTTAAAAATAATGAAACTAAAGCAAAGTGGAGCCATGGGAGTAGTTTTCTATGCACACAAGTGTCAGCAGAGGAGAAAGCACAACTCAGTAGCCAAGTCTGTATCCAAAGCTTCGGGCTGGAGAACTGGGGAGGGAAGGAGAGCAGGTCTTGGCCTGCATCAGCTGATGGTGGGGGAAATGCTCTCTCCACTCTGTAGCTCTGGAATTCCTTGTGTCCAGGGAACATCCAGGAACTTATTTAGGAAGGATTTGAATTTTCTCCAGAAATAAGACAAGCTAACGGTTCACAGTAAAGCTGCAGTGCCACTCTTTTTCTTGGATCGGCACAACTGTACGGGACCAGCATCTGACCTGAAGGAGGTGCCAAGTCTCAACCTGTCTCTTCCTGGCCTTCAAGGAATCTGTTTAAAAACAAAGCCTCCTTTGCTCTTGCCTAGCGGGTGAGTGCAGTCCCGGCACCCACAGACTTCTATAGGGCTGGGGAGGCTGTTGGAATTCACTTCTCAAAACAAGGGTAGTTTGAAAGTATGCATTACCTTTTTTTTTAATATTAAGACTTTTTCCATTGAGAAAATAGTGGTAGATATGAGTCAAAGGCAAGTGCTAGCACATACATAAAAGTACACACATTTCCAACTCAAATATTTTAGGAGAGTTAAAATTTTATAGAAAATTAGCTCTTCTCCTTTTTTTAAATTTTAAATCAACAACAACAACAAAAACCACAAAAAAAAAAGATAGAGGAGGAGGAAACACAGCTCTACACTTTGCTGTGTAGGCTAGACCTGAGTACTGAGTGTCGGTAACCAACACTGACAGACTTAGAAAGAAATGACACTGCTGGTCACCGATTGGAATGTATATTTCCACAGTGACTTGTGCAGTGACGTGCTAGCACTTCAGTTTACTTTATGCAAAGTCAGTTATATTTAATGTATCATGGACACGTAAGTTTGAACTGCCTAAACAGAAGACCAATGTTATATAACTAAAGCATGGAAACTGAAATTCTTGCATATCAGAGGTGTGCAACATGAAAATTACTCCATTTTAAATAAACATTTAAAATTATACTAGAGAGAAATGTACTTTGAGACAAAATATAAATCTTTGTAATGTATACTATATATTATATGCTATATATGTATTAACACAGGGCTGAAGAGATAGCTCGGTGGTCTAAGCACCTGCCTGGCAAGTTTCAGGACCCAGGTTTGGTCCCTGGTACTGCATGCTGTGCCAGCCCCAGAATTCCAGGTGCACCCTGAAACCAGGTGTGGTGGTGCACACCTGTAATCTCAGCACTGGGGAGGCTCAGACAAGAGGATTACTATGGGTTTGAGGTGCTTAGTGACAGCCTGTACTAAAAAAAAAAAAAATAGAAAAGAAAAAAAAAAGACGAGTCATATGTGTTAACACAAATTCTTAGTTAAAAATAAGGAGATAGAAGAACCTCAGGACTCTTTCTTTTTTGTAGTGGTTCCTTTTGTTAGCTTACTTTATTTATTTTAAAGTTTATTTATTTATTTGCTTATGTAATACATGGTCTCACTACATGACTCAGACTCATAGTGATCCTCTTATCTCAGCCTCCCAGGCACTGGGATTATAGGTGGTTTTGGTGGCTAGCAGGGCTTGCCCAGGGTTCTGGGGCTGGCCCAGCATGTGGTACCAGGGACCTTATCTGGGTCCTTCCACTCTCCAGGCAGGTGCTTGAACCACTGAGCTATGGCCCCAGCACCTTGTTAGTTTAATATAGTAAATTTTATTAATTTATTTTACAATTATGTACATTTTATTTTAATTGTACAGATTCATGAGTATCTTGCTACAATCTGATGTATACACTGTATAACAGATTTTCAGGGTGTTACTTTATGTGTTATGTTTTATTTTTGACTGATTTGCTAAACTCAGCCCTGAGGCATGCACAAAAGCTCATGTTCATTGACTTTGGTTTCTTCCTGGTGCAGCTTTTCAGGCAGGAGCAAGTGCTTTGCTTTAGAAATTCTGGAGATTGGAGGTGCTTTGTGGGATGCACTGATGAATTGTCGCCTGGTAATTGGTTTCTTCGTTTTACCAGTACTTTGTATCTGAGAACATTACTCAGATTAGTAACATCTATCCACTTTTTTACTCCATTAACTCAAAAGATGTTGGTGCAGTTTCAAAACAAACCAGCTCCTGGGCCCGGGCTTTACTTACACTTGCCTTTGTCTTCCAACAGATATGTTTTATCTAGCTCAACTCCACTACATCCTAGCAAATATGGTTGGTCGAAATACTCAGTTATATTTGCAGGTGGATTTTCCTTGGGGGCAATGAATTTTCCCACTGTCTCCATCAGGAATCATGGTTGCTGAGGAAGGAGATGAAGGAGCTGGGTCACCTGTGGGCGCTCACCCTAGGCAACTCAGTAGATTCATTCTTTTTCAACACCTAACACTGACTTTACTCAGGATGACACTCTAATGGGGCCTTTAGTGTGGACCCTAATTTTCACTTGATGTGGGCTGCCCAGGAGAGTCAGCACTGAGTGACAAGGAATCCTGCCATTGGCAACTGCTGGTGATAGTTTTGAAAAGAGCGCTGACAAATCCTTCTGAACAACCTGATCTTGGGTTAGAGGCTCCATGATAATAACTAAAATTAGTGAAAATGTTGCTTTTTTCTGAAATTAATTAAAATTCTCCTGGAAAAAACCCATATGGTCAACTAGCTGATTTTTCCCTCATGCCACTTCATATGACCTAAGGGGCAGGATGGTCTAGAATACAGTGTTGGTCCTTTCACAGGTTTATGGGAGCAACGGATCTAGATCTAGCTTTAGGCAGCAGAACAACCTAGTACTGCATTTAAAATGTAATCTTAGAGCTTCTTAAGCTGACTTTCAGGAAGAAAATAATTATATGAATATGAGATATTTTATACATTTGTTAAAGTCAGACTGAATGTACAGTCATGCCTTTGGGAGAAAATTGTGTTTATGTCTTTCAAAGTGACCCACTGAAATAGTACATTGTTGGAGTTTAATGCAAAATCCTCTCCCAGGCCTCTTGTTTTATATTGAAGAAGACAGGAACTTCTAATGAATGTTCTCTTGGCTTAGTGCTTGATAACTCGTACCAAGAATAAGATGCTGTTACTGGGAACAGAAAAAGTGACAAGCGTTAGAACACAGGCAAGCACTTTGCATTTTGCTTCTTTCTAAAATTGCTCTTAGAGCAGGCCAAATAGCTCAAAGGATTAAAGTGCCTGCTTAGGCAGACGCAGGGATCTGCAGTTTGATTCCTGGGCCTGCTGTGCAGGCCCTGCCCCCGGGGCCTTGCAGAGAAGGCAATTGGTGGCGTGATGGTGCATGCCTGTAATCCTGGCTTTTGGGAGGTTGAACACAGGTGGATCACTATGAGTCTGAGCTTCGTAGTGAGACTCTGTAGACCCTGTAGATCCTTACTAAAATACAATAAATAAATAAACAAATAAATAAATAATAAAATAACAAACAAACAAATGAATAAATAAAGTTGTTCTTGTATTATTTCTCTTTCAGAGTATGTCATGGTTTGTGTCTAGTTGTCTCCCCAAAGCTTCACCTCATGCAGTCACTGGGCACAGTCCTAGAGTTTGTGATTAATTCATGATCTAAGGCTGGGATTATGGGTCTGAGTACTTCTGGGATTAAGGGTGTGAGTGCTACACCCAGCTTGGGGCAGATAGCCTAAAAGCAATAGAAGGAAAGGAGAGAGGCTTGCTCTCTACCTCTGCTTTGCTGCGCTTGCTCTCCCTTTTGGCTCTTGGTGTTTTGCTGTTTTGCTCCACCAGGAACTGCTTCCCTTTGGAATGTGGCACCCTTCCTTGGAGCCAGCCCAGGATGGACTGAGCCTCCACAAACTGTGAGCTAAATAAGATCTTTCCTTCCTTAATTTTGGGTGTTGGGTATTTTGTCCAAGCAATGAGATATAAGTAACGGAGACAGAGTGATTCACCAAAGTGAACAACTTACTACTGAATGTGTGGCAGCTATAGGCAGAAGTGGCATCATTAACTGACTATTCTGGCATGATCCCACATCTTCTACCAATGTGCTCTTCCCTCTCCTCCATGCTCTTTGCAATCTTTACAACCTATAGTCCCCTCTGTTCTTATGAAATCCACCCAAAATGGTGTTGTCCAGCCTGTTTCATGCACATGGAAGCCCTCAATTTGTCTGCCTACAATGCCCTGGGTCATCTCTGCCAGACTGAGCAAGGATGGAACTCTGAGGATTGAGTGTTGTGATTTCCCTTGTGTTTGTAACAACTGTTATGATACGTGATCATTTAGCTCCATTGCTAGCTCTAGGCTCTTCCTTTCTTGTCCATTTCTTTCCTTTTATGCCCTATTCCAGAGTTCGGGAGCACGTTCATGCCTTAACACTGCAGAGGAATGATAGTAGAAGATCCAAGTTGGACCTCACATTACTTGCTTCTTCTACACAAGTTGAAGTCACTAAAAAACTTCTTCTAGACATCACTCCCTCCCTAGCTCTTGCCATCTGACCCTAGATGCTTCCACATGTTCACAGTATAAAGCACTGCTCAAAGTGAAACACTCCCCCTGCTCCTCAGGGCTCTGCCTCTGCAGTCGATTTGAAAAATCTTTATCATTATTTAAATCACAGTTATTTCCCTTTAGTTCAGACTGAAGTGCTTTTTCTCATGTTTTGTCTTCCCGTAGTCCTCTTCATCATTTTTGCTGAAGTCTCTGCCTGATTCTTCTATTTGTTACCATGCCAATGTCCCTTCAAACCATTGTACCCATAGATCATTTTAAAGCCTTCTGAACTTTGGAGGAAACCATTCTGGATTGCTTCATTATGATATGAGTGCTAGCTAGTAGAAGTTGCCTTCTATTTGGACATTTGAAATAATCACAGTTTGAATTTTAATCTAACTCATTTAAAAATTCTTTCTAACAGCTTTTCTTGCTATTGATTGTCAGCTTTGCTTTTTAAGGTCTTGAGGATTTTTTCTATTTTAATCTAACTATTTAAGAACTCATCAGTGGCCATTGCCATGATCTTGTAGCACTGAGATGATTTGGGAAAGTGACTGATGATAAACATGTCTAACAATTACGTTTCATCCAACAGGGATGTGAATCCCATGTCATAAGTTATTTGGTTTGGCGTTGGTTCCTCACCATACATGTAGAAAGCCATTTCATCTACTGTTTTATTTTGTTTGATAAAATGTTTTATAATCAGTTTTTATTTCTACCATTTTTGAAAGACCTGGACAGATAAATCATGAGTCAATGCTAATAGATCATTTTTAATTTGTTATATAAACAAATATTTTTTGTTTGTTTTTTGTATTTTAGGGAAGGGTCTACAGGGGTTCAGGGTCTTACTCCTAGATCAGACTCTTAGTGATCCACTTGTTTACAGCCTCCCAAGTGCTGAGATTACAGGCATGTGCCACCATGTCCAGTCTCAATTGCTGTCTCAGCCTGCCCCAGGGGTGGGGCCAGCATGGCAGGCCAGGGATTGAACCACTGGCCCCTGTGCCTGCTTGCAAGGGCTTTCATCTGCAGAGCTATTTGATATAAAACAAATATTAATTGTTTCACTTGACAATGATTCTGTTTTAAGTGTCTTAACTTGTAAAATTAGTAATTTTCTATGCATTTTTGTCTCTTTTGTGTACTGAAGCACACTTCCAGATGGTGGAATGAGTTCAACGACAGGACAAATATTAAATGGTCACATATACATCCTTTCCTACACTCTGAATTCATTTTAAGATATGGGTGACTCTTTACCATCCTCTTAAACTATATTTTACAAAGTGTCTGACATACATTTGTTTTTTGTTAAATATTCAAAGAAAGGTCTGTGTATAAAATTATTTTGTGTTTACATTTGGAAATTCTTTTTAAATTTCATGAAAAGTTTGGCAAATTCATACATCACATCTTCCTCAGTAACCGTATCTTAATTGCAGGCAGAGGGGACTGATACTCAGAAGACAGGACACGGAGGATTTAGGCTTAGCACCTAAAGCTGTTTAAGTCTTACTTTCATCTCATCTTAATTATAGATAAAACATACCTGACAGTGTTAATGGAAAAAATAAGTAACTTTTGGACCCATATTGGTAAGCATTTAGTAAGTACTTTAAAATTTGCTACAAACTTCTTTCTTTGATTTCTGTTACCCACTTTAAAATGTGCAAGAATGAACATTTAAACTATTTAATTTTTGCAATAAAAACTGTTTAATTCTATCCCCCTTTTAAAAATCTGAAATTTTTGGCTTTTGGAGTTCAGTGTAGTGAAATAAGTATTTTTTTTATTAGTATATGTTTGTAATGCACCATGTTCCATTTGCCTGGCAGACAGCTACATGTTTGTAGCATAGTTATATCATTTTCTATTCTTTCACCCCCCCACAGCCATAGCTTCTCCCGTTGATCTTCTGGTCTCTAACAAGTCTGTCTTTTTGTTTCCTACCATTTTTCTTTGTTTTCCTCTCTATTTACATTTTAGGGTTCTCACATAAGAGACCATATGATGTGTGCTCTGTGTATAACTTAGTTCACTTAACATGGGGGTCCAAGTTCCACACATTTCCTTGCAAATGACACAATCTCGTTCTTGTTTGTGGCAGAATACTATTCTGTTGTGTATACCTACCACCTTTTCTTTACTTGTTGGACATCTACGCTGTTTTTAGAGTGTATCTATTGGGAGTTGTGGTGCTATAAACATGAGTATACGTATAGCTCTATAGTACTGAAACAGTTAATCCCTTATAAGTTGTATAAACCTGAACACATTGCCTGATGAAGTTCAAGAGGGTACACAGACAAAAGGAAGTTAGGATAGTGATTATTAGAGATATAAGAAAGAAAAATAGTTCTGAATTTGGGAGGGGCCTTGGGTAGGTCACTACATGGCCTCTCAGCCCAGAACTTCTTGTGGACAAGCAGGGCACAAGAGCTGCTAAATGGTTTGGTGACCACCTATCACAGTTGACTCTGTAGGTTTAAAATGATCAATTAGAAATCAGGCCCTCCTCATAAGAGAACCTGTGCCGTGACATCCTGTCACTCAGAGGTGTCACAAATTTTCTGATCGAGGAGATTATGGAGCCACAGAGGAAAGTGATTCAGAGTCACCTAGAGAGAAAAAATTATCTCAGGGTTTCACAAAGAGCAGATTGGTCAGTCAATAGCTGTGACTCATCCAGATGGCTGACACTGACAAAAGATTTACAAGGTGGTATACAGGGTTCCGGGGTAAATCTTGAGGGGATTTGACTGACCTTGTTAGATACAAAAGTTACAGTTCTAGTTATATAGGTCTTAATTTAATTTGGTCTTAACTATCAAGCAGAAAAGTATAACCACATGGTATAAAAGTTATACCATATTAATATGCTGAGCTATAAATGCTCAAGTCAACAATTTTGGACAACTGCCAGTTCTGCTGATATCCCACTACTATTATGGACTATTGGACTATATTGAGTTATTTTGCTGAATTCAAGTACCTACAATCTTTAGACTTGCTTCAAGTATGTAAAGGTCCTTTAAAGACTTCTCCAAATACAGCTTCTCTAACTGCAATGAAACACCCATCTTTGACAAAACAAAGGACTGTTTTGTAGTGAAAATATATATATGTATATGCAAGATAGGATATACAGCTACCTTCTCTTAGTCAATGAGAAGAAAGGTTTGTACTAATATTGTTTAGGTAAGATATCATGTCTATATCTTTGTCCTTTAAATAAGTACTAAGAAGACAACAATATGTAATGTATTAATTATTGTAACTGTCATACTAACCTGTTTTGAAACTATTTAATTGCTATTTCATCTTTTTTCTCATTAAAATGAATAAAAGATAAAAAAAAGAAATCAGATCCTCTAACTCAGCTACTTGGCAGGTAGAGTTCAAAAGAAACTGGAATTTTAAAGAAAAAATCATTTATTTTACATTTTAGGTGCCTTGCAACTCCAGAGATTGGAAGGGAGAGACTGTATTCTATGCTGCTGGAAAGTCCATTTTTGGTCCAACGTCCCAAATTCTATTCTTATTTTTTATTACTGTTGCTGATCACTCAACTCTATCTCAGGCACTTTTGCTATCTAGCTGTCTAGCCTTAAGCTAACTACACTGTCTTTTACAGTATGGTTCCTTTAATTCTTTCAGGAATATACCTAGGAGAGGTATGCTGGGCCCATAGAATTTTAATTTTCAATTCTTTTGAGGAATCTTTATACTGAGTCACATAATCATGATACTAGTTGACATTCCCTCTAACAATGTATAAGAGTGTCTTTCTCTCTACATCCTTTGAGGATTTGTTATCTTTTGTGTTCTTCCTGATAGCCATTTGGACTGGGGTAATAAGAAATCTCAGAATTGTTTTGATTTGTATTTACCTAAGGGCTAAAAAGAATGAGTACTTATTGGCCATTTATATTTCTTCTGAGAAGCATCTGTTGGAAAGAATTCTTTTGTCTCACAATCCAATGACCTGGTGGAATTGCTTCTGAGAATAATGACTACAGTGCTGGCTATATTGTCTTACAGGGGACCACTTTGAAGCTTGGATTTAGTACAAAGAGGAATGACTGGGACAATTGACAAAGACATTCCTTTGTATGCATTTCAAGTGTCAGCATGGGGCTTTTCTCATCTTGTAGCCTCTTAGTGACTTCAGTGGAGGCAGCAGCAACAGTAGGGCAACATAGTGGCTCCTTGGACAAGGGAACAAGAGAACCGTCTCCACTATCCAGGGAAATGGGGTTGCTGAGTGAAGTCAGGCAATTCCAGAAAGTAAAGAAAGGGAGGAAGATACAAAGATCTTGTATGTCCACATGGCTCACTCATCTTTGAATCATGGATCTTTTGAACAGATACAGTAGCTCAGCTGAAGAAGTCAGAGAGAGGTTAATAGGAGCTGCTGCTCCTAACTTCACTTCCAATTTAGGCTCTGTCAAAATAATTGCCTGCTAAAGTGGGGAAAAAGTATTGGAAAAAATAATAGTGCTTAGAATCACAAATTAACCTTCAAGGTACCTAGGATGCAATCTGAATTTATCTGATATAAAAACAAACTACAAAACACAATAAGAAAACAGAACACACTCACAAGAAAAGTGAAAATTACATGAGTCCACCCTGGGTTGATTTTGGAAGCAGCTGAGAATAATTCTTTACCTTTAAAGTCTTCTTTAAAGAGGCAAAATTAAAACATATGCTCAATGAACTAAAAAAATGTGAAATGATAAATGTTACAAAAGAAGTAAAAGGAAATTACAGGACTGAAAATTGCACAGGTACAACAAATGTTATTATTCACTTATGGAGAGTAAATGCAAATTTGGTACTGCATCTAGCATGGCACTTGAAATAGATTCCTTGTACTTCACTTACTCGTCCCCCAAACATTCAGTCACATTATGATTGGCATAACTGTGGATAGAGTTCAACCATCCAAGTCAATTATTAAATCCAGCACAAACCCCTATCCAGTGCAGACATGATGAATGATGATAATGGTAATTACAACTGTGGTCACTTTAGTAGAACTTTATCTTGCAGTTGGACATATCAGAAGTCTGGTGCTGGGCTTCCATCCAGACGTTGGTGGGGCTGCTTTCTGTTTCCGAGGCTCTAGGGCAGAATGCATTTCCCTGCTCTTTCTAACTGAAGACTAAGACATTCCTTGGCTTATGACTGTGTTCTTCATCTACTACCCCAGCACAAATTGAACCAATGTAGTCTACACTGACACCTCCCATGTACTTTGCAGTCTGGAATAGTTCTGTATGTGTTAGTCTTAGCTGTACAAACACAATTAGGATAATCTCATCTCAAGGTCATTAACCTCAAGCATATCTAAAAAGTCTTCTCTGTGTCAGGCAACACACTCATAGGTTCTGGGGGTTAGGGTGCAGACATCTTTGGGAGGCAATTATCTATCTGTTTTCTTCTTCCTCTTTTTTCCTTAAATTCATCATAGATGGATAGTGGTCTGCTACTTCCCTGATTTTTCTGTCATGTTATTCCTGTCTTTGTTCCTATGTTTTTTTTTTTTTTTAAACTGGGCATTGAACTCAAATCCTTGCACTTGCCAGGGAAGCACTTATTCTACTGAGCTGTCTCCCTGGCCTCTATTTTTGATTTCTTTTTTTTTTGGTGTGTGTGTCCTGCTTAATTTTTTAAAAAAAATTTTTAAATTCTAGCCAGGGAGATGGCTCAGTAGAATTAGTGCTTGCCTGGCAAGTGCAAGGGCCTGAGTTCAATCCCCAGTT
>NDGM011133012.1:0-13348 GCA_002564305.1 Octomys mimax | reverse complement strand
CTCAGGCCCTTGCACTTGCCAGGGAAGCACTTATTCCACTGAGCCATCTCCCCAGCCCCTTTTAAATAGAATATTAAATACTAGTTTCTCTGATTGCAAATAAACCACAGTTTAGGTAGCTTCTACAAATTTTCTTTTTTGTACAATGATTCATTTTTTGCCTACTGACCTTTTTTTCAGCAACAATTACAGTAAAAATTAATAGCAAATAGGAAATCAAGGATTTTACCTTCAAAATTTAAGAAGATAAAAAGAGCTAAACCTTTGAAGGCAGTGGCCTTTATAAAGTTTCTTTTTTTATGTATTTAGTACAGGGTCTACAAGGTCTCACTCCACAGATCAGACTGGTAATGATCCTCCTGTCTTCAGCCTCCGCATGCCCAGTCTCTGTCACTGTCTCAGCGCATGCCGGGGGTGGGGCCAGCACAGCACATCGGGGATCAAACCCCAGTCACTGCACTCTGCCTAAGCTGGCACTTTAGTCCGCTAAGCTATCTGGCCTGCCTATAAATAATTTCTTGAAATCATTTATTTATTGCCTCAGACTAACCACGTTGCTTGGAATTATTGACTTGCATATAAATATAATTAAGAAACATTTTCTTTTCATATAAAAACAGATGGGTACTTGTTTTCTAATAAAGCAAAAATCATGACAGAATGAACAAGGGAAAAAAAGGAAACTTTCCAAAATCTAACAAACTATTATTGCTGCTTCTTAAAGAATAAGGAAGTGTCTTTTTTGCTCCTTCACATTCTGGGAATTGATCTCCCCAGCTTTCAAGCACATTTTAAAAAATCTAATTGTTTAGTGCCTGCATATCACATTGAAAAGAGAGGGCAAAGCTCTAAATAAGCATTTTTAAAAGATGAGTTTATTGTTAGAGGTCTTATAAAGCCACTAGGAGGAAAATCTAGGGGATAATGGTTAGAAAAGTAAAAATAAATAATAGTTATTATTAGTATATAGCCACTTTTACCAGCTTCTTTGTTGTTTCAAATTTATGCAAACTCTAATCATCTCTTTTTCTTATGTACACACTGAAGATTAAGGTAAACAATTTTTCACAGAAGAACCTGAAGAAAAAAGAAAGATGAAACATAAGAATCAATTTCAATCAGTAACTTGGAAAAACATCAGTCTGTTAAATTATCTATTAAATAGCCATTATGTGTGAGGAGTGTCAGCATAGATTCTGTATGGACAAACGGGAACCAAAAGACATTAGCCATGCTTCTTAAAAAACTCAAAATCAAGCAGAGACAAAACAAATAGAAAAATAATGGCATACAAAATTATGAAAAATTCGAGTGAACAACTTGAACATTCCATGCAAGAATAAAATCAAAGATGTCTGATTTACCATCTTTACTTTCATGGTTTTGGGTCTCCTGATGCACCTTCTGGGTCCTCACTCTTTTGCTTGAACTTACAGAGTAGATACGAGGAGAGAAGACAAGGTCAGACCGGTGTCAGCCCTTGGGTCGGCCCTTGGGTCAACTGTTCATCATGCAAGCATCTGAACTATTCCAATCCATTCTATGCATGCAATTCAAATGGTTTAAACACAACTTTTGGATTCCAAACTCACATTCTAGAAAGCCATCAACTTAAATTTCACTAGAAAGTGAATGCTATCACCATCTGATTTAATAAAAACAATTCAAATTGACTAATATTTTTTTTTCATTGGATTCCTTAAGAGGAAAGAATTTCACAAATAAAAGTTTCTCCAATTGTGAATCTGGGCCAACTGAGCAGAAGAGAGTGTGAAAAATGAAAGCTGGCTCTGGCTACCCCCTGGGAGCCCCGAAGAGAGCATGGTGTGACTTCTCTTGCTTCTCTTCATAGGGAGCTGTCCAAACACAGGGCAATTTTTAAGAGTAAAAGATGAACACAGAGCAGCAACCTGGGAAAACTCACCAGGCAAGCCAAATAACCCATGCTCTTAGCTTTTCCTTCCTTCTTTCCCTATTATTTTTTGGCAGTGAGCACCCTCCAAAGAGGTCACATGTATGAAACTTTTTCATGTGCCCACCTCAAAAACAGCAAGCTCCTAGTGGGAGCAGAGAAAGAGGCATGCTGACTCTTGTGCAGATAGATGGAAACTAATGAGGATGTTAGAGTTTTTGTTGGGTTTGGGGTTTTTTTTAAGTACTTAGAGAAAAAAAATCCATCTGCCCTTAATCTGGAAATGACTCAGTGGTTTAGAAGCTTTGTTTAAAGCTCATAGGATTGCTATACATTGATTTGTCTGCCTAAATGTGAAACTCATGCTTTCACGAGACACCCAAGTGAGAAAATTATGAGAATAACAGAGTTATGTTTTTAATAACCATTTATTGTCATCCAGTGTATTTAACTTAATATCTTATGTCTTCCTTGACATCTAGTTAAAATGTTAGTTTCATTTCACTGAAATTGATGAAATCTAAAATGTATAATTAATGACCTCCTTTGTAGAAGAGTAGAAAATTAACTTTATTTCTTTTAGAAAAAGGTGTTATTCTCATGAATAACCAAATTTCTCTAAGTTGTTGGAAGTAGTTTAGCTTAATAGTCTTATAAAAAAAGATCACAGAATTTTTATTCTTCCTTTTGCAAAAGAAATAAAAGCTGCATGTACTGGAACACTAATCTCAAAACTGGAGACTTGTGCTGGCTATTTCCATTTTCGGCTCCCCACTCCATCACCTGTCATGTCTCTTTTTGTTACTATTTTATATGATCTCTACTTCTCTGTCCCCCACACACACATACAAAGCAGTAAGCATTTTGGAAAGCAAGCCCATAGCTCTCATCTCCCAGCCCAACAATGTGTACATAGTAGGTACTCACTGAATATTTGCTCACAAATATTGTTTAAAATTGAAATTAATAAACATACAAGCAACTGTTTCTGTGTCTGTATACAAAGATGGAGAATTGTTGACATTGCAGTCCTGCTGACAGCAAGACTTCCAAGTAGACAGATGGTGTGTGAGCAATCCCTTTGCCACTTCTATCTCTCCTCAACCTGGCCTGGAGCTGCTGTTGGAGTGAATAATGGAACACTTCTTACCACTAAGGCTGTCTTGGATCCCAAATAGACATCAGATGTTCTAAGGTTGAGAGCTCATATAGGAAGAGATTTGCTGTGTGAAGTGTCTTACTCCAAATATCCTTGTGGCCTTGCAGAAACCCTCTTGACTTCTCCAGCCCCTACTGTTTGGGGAGTCTAATGATGTCTTGCATAGGAAAAGGCAGGCTCCTGAGACAATGTGAATATGCATTGGGAAGATGGCCCCATATTCTAGGTTTGATTGGTGAAGGAAAGATTTCCCAGCTGCTAAAAATTTGTTTAAGGCAGAATAGACACAACAGTGGTGAATGTTGTGACTTTAAATCTTCTTGGAGTCATTTATGTTTCTGTTACCAGCAGATCTAGCACTCCATCCAGTATACGCAAGTTAAAATGTCTGGTTTTCACTGCTAATTCCTACTCCATCATGTTTGATCTGAAGTATCCTCAATAGGAAATAAGAACAGTGAAACAAGAACTCTTTGGATTCAACTGCCCCAGCTCTTAGAAGAGTAGCATCTAGAAGATAAATAAACAGAGATATGTGGATATAGCCATAGGGTAATCAAAGTCCTACTCCTGCACCAGAAAGCCCAAAGTCAAGCCCCAAGGATCAGGCCTGTAGCAGAAACACTTCTAAACACAAACTTGCAACGGAAGAAAAGAGCCTTGGGCTCAGGAATAGAATTGCATGACCTTCCAAGGAAGGGAGATTTTGCTGGGTTCCACACACAAGTCCACCAGTGCACGGAGAATTGTTGGGGGCCCTACTCACTTTGGATTTCTTTTTTCTCAGTCCCAGCAGATTCTAGAAGGGGATAAGGAATTTACAGGACTCAGGTGCATGGCTCCAGAGAGCAGTTTTTAATTTTGAGTATTTGCTTTTCAGACTCAATCAGAATGGTATCCACTGGTTGTGGGAAGGGATGAGAGCACGGATGTGAAGGCAAACGCGACAATGGAGGAGGCAACAGCGGGGAAGGCAGCAGAAAGAAGCCACGAGGAAGTCAACAACAAGAAGAATGAAGGAGACCTAGCAGTGGTTCCAGAAACAGCATCACCAGAACAATGCAAATGGCTGTGCTAACATGGCATTCAGCAAGTAACGTCATTACTTGAGTATCTGAGAGAATCCCGAGAATGCGGAAGCCAAGGTAACGCGGCAGGCGAAGCTTGCTAAAGAGAGCACTCAGGCGCCACTCTCTCCTAATGGCGTGCTAAACTGCCTGTGAAGAGCATGACTATCACAGCTGGTTTGGACGGCTGAGCCCAGCCTTCAACAGGAAGCAGTACGAGACTAGCACTCACCTGGACGTTCTGTGTATGGGCGCAGAGGGGACGAGGAGACTATTGGTGCCATTAAAAAAAGATCGAACTATACAAAGCTTCCCTAGTTTTTATTAGCTTGGTGCATTACTGGGTTGTCTTCAGTATATGCTTATATATAGTGTGTATATGTGGCAGATATATTCCCACACACATATATAGAAAAGTATATATATATATATATATATATATATATATATGTATTTCTCATTAATGGAACTCTTGGATCCTTTTGCTATTTTTTCCCTCTTTAGTATTTTTTAGTAATACCAGATACAGTATCTTCCTTACACTGTCGCTAACTTATAAGCAGGCATTTAGTTTCAAAATTCTGGGGCTGATCCTCCCCAAAAGTGGTAGCTAAGCAGTATTTGAGGAACAGTACCATGCACAAAAGCAGGACAAAACTGCCACATAAAGATCATAATTTCAAATAAAAAAATTAATCTAAACTGCCCTCAGTAGTTATAAAATATAGCTTGAAATTCATCTCTGAAATTTCCTCTTTGACTAGGTACCCAATTAATTTTTTTCTTTGTTTTTGGGTTTTTGCTTTTGTTTTTGAGACAGGGTTTCATTTTTTGCAGTTCAATCTGGTCTAGAACTCATGCTATGGCTCACACTGGGCAGCAATCCTCCTGCCTCAGCCTCCCAAGGGATTTCAGGTATACACCACCACACTCAGCCCAGTTGAATTTCAAAAATCAAATTTCCCAGTATTATCATTTGCTGAATAACTATGGAATACTCAAAAGAAGAGTACCTGTTGAATGATTTGGTATTTTTTAACCAATAAAATATAAAGAAAAAGGCCATTTTTAAACACTGACCACATCCCAGCACAGGAGGACAGATCGCTGTGGCCACTCAGATTTGTCAAGGATCATTTTCATGTTTAACAGAGAGAAATTTGAATATTCTTCTAATATTTAATTAGATGAGCATCTTTCGAGAGTTCAGGGCACTCATGTGTTCATCTCAGTCTGATTTGATGAGTAGTGTCCCTTTTGCATTCTACAGATTATTTTCCTGTAAATTTTTCTTGATAAGGTTGCATTTTTCATCTAATACTCTTTATGCAAATGGGTGTTATTTACATGTATAAAACTGGTTAAGAAATCAAAATGATACCCAATTGATATTTACAGGCAATTTCATCTTCTTATTTTTCAGTTTCATAGAATATAAATTTAGCTTTTTCTGACTTGAATTCCATTAGATTGGTACACTTAAGAGTTAAGCTGATTTTCTTTCATTAAAGTTTCATTTCTGTGGTTTAATCAGTGAACACATAATTGCTTAAAGTATTCATTTTTATAAGATTTTCCAATAAATTATCAGGGATGTTTAAACCTAAAAACTGGTGCTATTTCTGTTCTTGTGGTCATAGATACATCACAATCTTTGCAGCTAGTCAGCTCGCTCTACTTTAATCTAATAAACCTGCTGGGGAAAAATGGTTCTGTTTTCTCTCTGCTGGATTTATTTATTTATTTTCTATATGAATATGATTACTTAATGCCTTGCCATTTGGTCGCAAAGACCACCAACTTTTATTTTGAATTGTTCTTTTGATTAATCAGGTCATAGGTCAGACTGACTGAGAGCTTCCTACGGGCTAAGCACATAGTAAGGGATGAACTCGTGTACTCCTCGTGACAACCCCAAGAGATATCTACTGCTGATATCTACTGCTGTTATTCTTACCAACATAGGCAAAACATTATACGAGGAGGTCAAACTTGAAGAATAATACATGTCTTCTAGGCATGCCACAAGGTACATACTTGTAAAGCATGTAGCTATACAAGGCCTGCCATGTTCTTACTGAATGAAGTGAAATATGTGAAGCACACAGCACAAGGCCTAGCATACTTCTTCTGTGCTATAAGTGTTCAACCACAGTGATCCCTGTTGCATTTTCTATGTATGTGGCTCCAATGCAGCAAATGCCTCACCATGTTCCAATCATGTTTTTAGCTCAATGACCTTGAGCTAAGGGCTTAACAGCTAAGAAGTAGCTTGGCAGGATTCTTTCCCAGGCAATTCTTGTCTATAGTCCTAGCTTTCAATTGTAGACTATCCTACTAAGTAAACAGTATGACACTGATAAGCCCATCCAGTCAATACATGTTCCACCTTATGATACCATAATGGTACACAGCGGGTATCTCTATTACCACACTGATGGGAGAATATCCTCCATAGTCAAATTTAAATGGCAATACCATGGCATAAATACAGGAGGAAAGTATAAATATGGATTAAATGCACACAGTAAAAGGTGTAGTCTGTGTAGGCACTCTCATAAAACCTAGACTCAGGACTGGACAGGATAGGAAATTGTCATCTCACTCCAGAGAAAGTGTCGAATCCAAGGCCTCAAGGGACAAAGGCTCCAAGTCCAAAGTCAATGAAGAAAACAGGATAATAGTTATAATTTGCAGAAATTTTTCAGATAGAATCATTTTTCTTGAATTCTACCAGATCACTCTTTCTAAAACACAGATCTGATACTGTTTTACCTGTAAAAGCTTTTGATGGCTACTTAGCATGCCTGAGGTTCGGTATGATGTGGCCTTGCTGTCTCTTACAGATCTTTCTCCTTTCCTCATCTTGCACAAACCACTTGATGTGGCAGAGAGAACTTTTTTTCTGAGGTCCCAAAAACACAGATTAAAATACTGTCCTCCAAGGTTGCATACTGAGTGATCTAGGAGATACCATCTAACCTCTCCCACCCTTACATTTCTTTTCTGTAACTGAGGATAATTATGCATACCACTGGGGTAATATTACTTGGAGTAAGTGCAGAAAAATGTAAATCAACTAACAACAGTCAGCCAACTATAGATATTACTGATTTCCAGTAGACTTTAATCCCTTATTTGTGTGATTTTTATAATAGCAACACACAAATAAATTGCAAATACTTACAAGCTTTAATTTCCTTAGGCCTCATTTTCCTCATCTTCAAAATGACCCATAGAAATAAGCATGCATTTAAAAGAAGTTTTATGCGGATTTCTTAAAAAGTAATGATCAAGGGAGATAATAATCTCTCACTAAATTCCAGCTATATTATCACTCCTGCTGCTGACAGTCTATCTCCTCCTTGAGGACAGAATTCTGCCCCATTCTTCTCATCCCTGATGTCTGATATGTTATCTTTTTTATGCAACCGGAGTTCAATAAAATTTCAAATGTGAGGAAAGGAGTTTTATCCACTGTGATCTTCAGGCAGGACTTCTTGAGATCCTCCAATATCAGCAGAATCAATCTCATTCCAAATCTCATTCTCAGTCTACTTGAGATTCAGAAACAATTTCATTAATAAAGGTAAGTAACTAATGTTGCTACAGAAAACAACCCAAAACCTCAACAATTCAACAGAAAGTTTGTTTCTTACTCATGTTGGATTCTCAGCAGTTTTTTGATAATGATGAAATTAAGTTCTTGTAGACTGGATCAGTGTTAAATACTTAGTGACATAAATGATTTTTTATCTTATTTTATTTTATTTTTTGGCAGACTGGGGGATTGAACTCAGGCCCTTGTGCTTGCCAGGGAAGCGCTTATTTTACTGAGCTATCTCCCCGGCCCTCTATAAATGATTTCCTTAATCATTACTACTTCTTTGTCCTTGGACATTAGCAGAGTTATCTAGTCTTCTGTAAGAATTCAGAAAATATTTTCTAATCAAATTGCACAAGAAATACATGATAGTCTTATCACCTAAATATTTCAGAAATACTGAAAATATTTTAGAAAAATCTACTTAAAGTTGGACATAAAAGCTTTTAATCTATAAGTCTTGTCTAAGTTAGTCAACTTTGAAAGAAAAATCAAATAAAATCTCCATGCTCTGTGTGTATTGACACATCTAATCCTCTTATGAGAAGTCTTATTATTATAGATTGAGTGTCTCTTATCTAAAACACTTGGGACCAAAAAGGTTTCAGATTTTTGTGTTTTCATATTTTGGAATATCTGCATATGCTTAATGAAATATCTTGAGAAGAATACCCAAGTTTAAAGATGAAGTTAATTTAATGTCTCATGTATACTTTATACACATGGCCTGAAGATAATTGCATACAAAGTTTTAGCACACTTGCATTTTGACCAAGATTCATCACTTAAAGTCAGGTGTGGTGGCACATTAGTGCTCAAAATATTCAGATTTTTGAATTTTCCAATTCAGGGTGCTCATCTGTATTCTTTCTCAAGATGAGAGTATTGAGACCCAAAGTAGCTTAACTTTGCCCAGAGGACTGACGGCTGAGGGGCACAGGCTCTGCAACATGATTTCAGGCAATTGAGATCAGCCTGCACTCTCACCTGCCTCTGTTGCCTCTGTAATACAGCAGAGATGAAAGAAAAAGAACATATTTTTGGGTTCACTGTCTTGGTTTTTACCAAAAGGAAAAGATTGTTGAAAGCCACATGAGCAAATTATCATTTGAAACAATATAAGCACAATTGTCTTTTATCTTTTTAACTGTAAAAAAACTAAAGCTTTCATATAAGCTGAACTGACAGCACTTGAGCTATGAATTAGCTTGGGGGCTGCTTTCCTTGAGGCCAAAAAGGCATTTATTTGATGTAGCAAAATAATGCAATTCAGTTTTAAGGGTAATATCTGAGCTGAACTCAAGATCTGCTTTTTAAAAAAGCAATCTGTAATCTTCAGTTACCAATGGCTGATTTCCAGATTCTATTTTGAAAGTGATAATTAGGCCTGGAATTTTTTTTTGCTAACTTTATTATGTAAATCACACCTTTGGGGGGTAATTGGACAAAATAACACAATAGCACTAGAAAGCCATTTTATACTGCATGTTGTTTTTTCATCTATTCAATCAAATGGGACACATTCTAGATTTTCTGCCACAGTCAGTAATTTCTGGAGCATTTCAAACTTTAGTTCCTGATTTTAAAAAATATTTTTTAAAACAAAAGACCTCAGTTTTTGTTCTTCCAATCTGAGATAAAAATTCAGAGTTCCTCTGGTCTTGAGTGGTCACCATTCTTTGATAGTTAGAGGCTCATTACAGTGTCTTGAACCATTATAATGATTTTCTCTTTTACAACACTTTCCCTTCCCCACCCCATTAACAATACCTCTTTTGGGGGAGAATATTAATAAATCTTCTGTTTATTTTTAAAATTCCTATTTCTACTCCTTTCTAAAGTTTTGAGAAAAAATTACACAACTTGCAAGGAATTTTCTTATTAAACTAAAAACCTATTGTAGTTTAGATCTGAACGAATCCCCACAAGACTCACGTTTGGAGGGGGAGCCTCACTGGAAGCAGTCCGTCACAGGGTGACTGGAAAGAGGGTATTCTGGTCCCTGGCCCCTCCCCTCTCTCTCTCCACTTCCGGTTCATCAGCACGTGAGCAACTTTCCTCCTCCAGACTCTTCCACCGTGCAGTCTTTACCTTGGAGCCTATCAACAGTGGGCTGAATCCACTGAAACTGCGAGGCAAAATACATCTCTCCTCCTTTATGTGGTGTATGTTAGGTACTGTGTCCCAATGACAGGAAAGCTAACCAATACAAATGCCTATGACTTTCATTCCACAGCCAATAGGAGATGGCTTGTTGAGGTCAGACAAAAATAAAAAATAAAAAATAAGCGCTGTATCAGCTCTTTTGCTGTCATGCTGCTTGATAGTGAAAAGAAAAGTAAAACTGGTCCTACCAAATTGCATTGAGCACACTATTCTGGCTCCTCAAGAAGCAGTGTCTGGTTTTGATGGGAAAGTCCAATTCCAATGACAGACTCAAGACATCTGCAGAACTAAATATATCTCTAAATACAGCACAGCTTGAAAAACAGACTAGATCTGGTTTCAAAACACTATGTTGTTAACCCTTTTCAAGATGTGGAATCCCTTGAAATGATAATCCTCATAGTTAAAGAGAAAAAATTATCATGAAAAATCATTTGGATCCAAACATTTGCATATATCTCAAAATATGACATTCTCATGGTGGCTGCGTCCTATCATAAATTACTTACTGTATGGCATCCAATGGCTTACCAATTGTTGAAGCTAAGAACAAAAGCAGAATGGTTATAATTCTCCTATTCATTGGTGGAGGTCAGAGTAGAGAGGCTGATTCATCATAGAGTTGTTAAGAAGTCATCATCCTTTCTATGGTCTGTTTGTTCATTTGTTATTGTGAGCTATTGAATTGCTTTTTCTTTCTCCATTCAGGACAAAAACATAAGGTCTAGGCGAGAGAGAATGGAATCCTTAATGGCTCTTTTCTCTCTCACTACTCCACTTGACAGGGAGGCCAGTTGGCTTGTGGAGCCAGTTGGACACAAATGCTTTTGTCATTCCGCCTCCTCATGTCTTCCTGCTTCAATCACTCGCCAGCAAGCTTTTGTTTCTTGCCTGTTGAGAGGATAGTTTTCCTGAGCACATACGCTATCTTTGTTGCTGGCTGTGTCCTTTATCATAGTGCACTTTACAATGTATGTATTTTTTTAACAATTTGTCTATTTTTTAAAAATTACTTTCCCTTTATTCATGTTCTTCCCAATAATGAAAACCTTACATGAGCTTGCTTTTTTAAAATCCAGGTTTCGCTGCATCTAGTTTTTTTGTAAATGAGCTGACTCAAAGAAATCTTCCTTGATTTTTACAATATTTTTCTTTTCCTTCCCTAGGCCATATTTGGGAGATAGATAGATAGATAGATAGATAGATAGATAGACAGACAGACAAATATCTCCTCTCCATATCTGTGGGTTTTGCATTCATAGGCACATCATGGGTTGAAAATATTCTGGAAAAAAATTGTATTGGTACTGAACATTGATAGCCTTTTTTATTATTCTCTAAACTACAGTACAACAGTTATTTACATAGCATTTACAATGTACTAGGTAATATAAATAATCTGTAAATGATTTAAAGCATACGGGATGATATACACAAATTGTACATCACTATTGTAATATTTTATATGAGAGACTTGAGCATCATGGATTTTGGTATCTGCAAAAGTTCCTAGAACAAATTCCCCTTGTACGGATGCAAGGGATACCTTTACTTTATTCTATTCTTTTTTAGTCTTCATTTGCCTATCAGTTATGTGTTGTTATAAATTTTTGAAAAACCCTACCCCTACAGATTCTGACTCAGTTCCTGAAACTTGCTCAGGAATCTGTATGATTTTCAAAATTTATACATTTCAAAGTTTATTATTCTCACTATTAGTAAAGTACATTAAGAGAGCCACAGTATCTGTGAGAATGTGGTCTGCTATTATCCCTTGTGTCTAGATGTCCCCCCCAAAACTTTATGCAGTCATGAAAAAAAACAAGGTTTTTTTGATGTAGCTGAATCTAAAGTGTGTGATGATGTGATTAAGGGTGGGAGTGCTGTACCCACCCTAGGGTGGACAGCCTGCACACAACACAGGATCTTGTCTTTCTCTTTTGTTTTTTTTACTATCTTCGACCACCAGGAATGATTGCCCCTCAGCCGTGTGCTACCCTGCTTTAAAACCAGCAGATTATGAACTGAAACCTCTACAACCTGTGAACTAAATAAATCCTTCCTCTTTTCACTTTGGGTGTCAGGTATTTTTGCCTCAGCAGTAGGAATAAAAGACTAGACACCTGGTAATTGAGTTTTTTAAGTTCTCCTGTGACTCTGAGGTAGACAGGTCTTTGGCCAGTACTTGAGAATGTCTATTAGCAATCTATAGTAATAGTTGTAGTTGTTCAAGTGGAAGCAACAAAGCAGAGAAGACAAAGGTACTGCTGAAGTAGAGAGAAAGGGACCAAAATTATGAGTTAAACTTTTAAATAAGGACATTTGAATGCAAAGTTAGAGAATGGAGGTACTACCAGAACTTCTTAGATAAGGAGAATTGTGATCTAGCCACAGTTTTGAAAATATAATTCTGCCTGCAAGCAGGCGCAGGGGCCGGGGCTTCGATCCCTGGGCCTGCAGTGCTGGCCCTGCCCCCACAGTGTGCTGAGATGGCAATTGAGACTGGGTGTGGCGGCGTGCACCTGTAATCCCAGCTCTTGGGAGGCTGTAAACAGGTGGATCACTACGAGTCTGATCTAGTAGTGAGACCCTAAATACCCTGTATATCCTTCCCTAAACTACAAAAAAAGAAAAGAAAATATAATTCTGACAGCACTAGAAGGGTAGAATTGATAGGGAAGAAACTAGAGTCAGATGAAACCAGTAACTACAGAAATGAGGTGAGGAGGTCCTGATTAAGAAAGAAAAGAAAAGAAGAAAGAGCCAAGAGCCAGAAAAGGGAAACCACTCAGTATTAGATTGGAGATGGAGGTGAAGATGAGAACAACAGTCAATGCCTCTCAGATTCCATGCTGGATGAGAAGATTTCAGTGATGTATCTCTTACTTATGAATCAGATTCAGTTTGACATTGGAATTATACTCAGTAGCTATTGAAAAATTCAAGTCTGAAACTGAAAAGGACATTTAAAGCAGAGGGGTATATTTTGGGGTACCTACCCAGAGACAACAATTAACATAGCACAGAAACACTTCTCAAGGTAGGAGAATATAGAAGGAACACTTTTCATTGCACTAAACATGCTATTTAAAAAGAAAACAAAACAACTCTTTTCTTCTCTTTGCTCAAGATGTTCTTGTCCGTTGAAATATCGGCTCCTTTCCTCTTGCCTATCTCTCTAGATCCTACTGAGGCCTCATGCCACCTGTGTGTCCTGCTCTGTGGAATTTTCCCCGAGTATTTCAGCTTACGTCTGTCCTCCACGATTTGAGCCTACTGTTTACCATGTTATTTTCAAACAGCATGCTTAGCTTTGCCTTACCTGCCTTTTTATATTCCAGATAGGCTCAGAATGAAATATATTTTATATGTCTGAATTCCTGAGGCTCTCAAAATACATTTTGTAGTTACATAAATTTTCATGACTTTTACCCATTTAA
>NDGM011133005.1:0-14475 GCA_002564305.1 Octomys mimax | reverse complement strand
TTTGCTAAGCTTGTTCTAAGTAGGTGCTTTAGACCACTGAGCCATCTCACCAGCCCTCTTTTAATTATTTTTTTTGAATTTTATTTATTTGCCTTCTGGGTAATTTTTATGTTGTTATAGATTTACTAGAATTTGCTAACTTCTCTTCTAAAACTAATAATTATTTTTATAATAAAGTATCGTTATCAATAAGACAATGTAAGAGGAATAATACTAGAAATGTTATAATGACATACTCAGACATCTAAACTCTTAGTATTTTTTCAGCCTGTGTAATAGCTTCATAACATCAACTAACAGTCAACTACATTTATAATATAAAAACTGTTAAATTATAACTTTCCTCCCAGGAAACTGAAAACATTGGATCCAATGGTCCTAGCTCTCTGGGTATACATGCAGCACAAGGGAGGTAAGCCAATCTATTAAGGTAGTGTCCCCAGAAGGCTTCGTGTTCAAATTTGCGAAGTTAGCTCAACATAGGATATTGGCAGAGCATTTGCCCAGCATACATGAGGCCCTGGCCTCAATTCCCAGCAACAAAAAGAAAAGGATTAACAAATAGGATGTTTTCCTGTAACACTTCACTAATCTGAATTGATAAAGGAAAGGATGGTCTAAGTTAATGAAATGTGATTTACAAGTACTGTACTTGCCAAGAGTAATAAACACCAGCTCACATTTACTGAGTGCTTACTATATACTAGGTGCCACCCCAAGTTAAATTTTACATGCATTATATCATCTGCTTCTGACAACTACTCAAGTTCAGTCCTATTAACCCCATTTTAGAGATGAGGAAGTTGAGATTTAAAGAGGTTAAGTACACTCCTCTAGGTAACAAGATTCAAGTCCCAAGTCAATTTATTCCAGAATCCATTCTCTTAAACACTACACTGCCTTTTATTATTTTTCCATACTTAGAGTAACTCAAACCCACTGCTAATAAAGTGTTTCTAAGTAGAGGTTCTATCAGGTTTGCTTTAATAAGCAAGGCTCTTTGTAATTAGCAGCCCCAATTAATGGGCTTGCTCAAGTCCTTCAAGCAAGTTAAACATGCCTTTTTGCAATCTTATATACACTATAAATTTGTTTAGCAGATTCTTTCTTCATAAATGTGATGAAAGTAAACTTCAGTCCAAGTCAAATTATCACAATATTCAAATTAACAGAACCTGAGTTAATGAGAGTTCACTCTAGATCATTAAGTTTTACAAAATATTTACCTCCTGCCTTGGGTTTGCTTCTGCTATTTCAGCATTTATTGCCTGTATATTTAATGTATAAACATATGTTTGCACTGCCACAGTTTTCATATAAAAAGTTACTGACTGCTTTCAAAACAATAAGAAAAGGCCCAAATATGCTCCTGCTTAATTGTTAGACATTTCTAAAAAGTCTCCAAAGGACTAGGCCTTTAACAATTTGTTTAAAATGTAGTCTGGCACTAAGTAAGAATACAAGAGAGGAAAACGCTCAAGCTGGCACGAGTAATAACACTTCCTTTCAATTTTCTTATACAATTTTCTTTCTAAAGCAAAATTTGATGTTCTGGAGTTTTGGTGCCTGAATTACCCCATTTATGCCAAAATGTTCTGCAACTTTTTGATTTTTTTCTATGAAATTTATGTATGTTACTAGAAAAGTTGTAGGAACAAGAATTTGAAGAGAAAAAATGTATTATGTTTCATTGTTATAGGCATTCCAAAAATGGATTACTACACACTGGAGGGTTAACAGCTACTCTATCCAAAACAAATAAGCTTGATTACACTGATATTTTTTTAGCTGCTTTCTCCCATGTTCATCTTATTAGCCAGTGGTCCGGATCCACTATTGGACCTTGATTTGGATTAAGTCAGACCACCGTCTCAATCCTCCCCTGTCTGTATTCACACAAAAGAGCCACCAACTTCCAACCAAAAGATGCTTGAAAACAGAATCATTGTACACAAAGCACACTGGAACCTCTTGATGGAAAAGTGCAGGGTATAGAAATCATAGTAGATTATACCTTGAAATTATTGGATATTTCTATTAGTGTCCTCTGTATATGTCTACTATAATGTGCATAGACAGAAAAGAACATGTAAGGATTTTAGTTCAGTGTTATTGTAAGTAGTACTTCATGAGTGAGGAAATGACAGATCCACATGTTCCTTTAATATTGTAGTGCCTTCACTTTTAAAGAGGCCAAGACAGAGAGGTGTGGCATGGTGTGGCTAACTACTTATGGGAGTAATTTCACCATACAAATATAGCAAATTTATTTCAGTTCCAGGTATCACTTTCCCCATTTACTCAGGAGACCAAAGAAGCATAACTTCTTTCCTTTCATCCCTGTCAACGTCGGCAAGTTCCTCAGGAAGCAAATACCATTTAAATCATTTTCATAATTCTAAAATGCCTGTAAGACAAGTCCAGGGTCTAATTATACCACTTAAATTTGTTGAAGATGTTTGGGTTTTTCTTTTTTTAATTTCAATAACGAAAGAGCCCAAGGGTTTAAAGCCCTAATAATCTAATAAACTTTGTTAAGCGAACATTGTAACAGATACGCCTGGATGGGATTTTTGTAAATACCAGACAATTTCCCCTGATCTTTATCAGGGAAAAGAAGTCTAAATCTTTGGCAGGAAGAAATTAAATGTAGTGCAAAATAATAACATCTGGCCAGATTGTGTTTGTCAGGGTAGCAGCCCCTTTACATGTCAGGCTGAAAAGTACTAAAATGAACTCAGAAGGGTGTGTGTGCAGTTCTTTATGGGGCAATAGGAAAGGCTGCCACACTGCCATAGACTACTCAGAGTACAATTAACTTACCCTAGTATGTCCCTACAGAGAACTGTTTCACATCAATGGAATTTGAAGCTTTCTGCCAAATAAAAGTTTAGGGCCATTCTTGGGATATTTTGTTTATTTCTCCATTACCATACAGTTTCCCAACAGTACTTTCTATTTCTCAAAATCTTCTATGACCATTTTAATTAGTCATAAAAGCTTATTTTTATCTTCTAACTCTAGAAGACAATACACAATGTAGCTCAATGAAAAGGTCAATGACTTTGAAGTTAGAAACTTAATGCTACCGCTAACCTGGTTACGTGGCCTTAGGCAAATTGCTTAATAGCTCTTAGGCCCAGCATCCATATGTGAAAACATCAGGGAAATAATATCTAACCCCTATGAAGATTAAGGAAGTCCAGTAAATAGAAGACTTTTCATTACTTACTTAAACTTGTTTGCCTTTCTCTTAAGTAACCCAAATAAGTTCAAATGTCTAAGCTCACCAACTTTTCAGAGGTCTCTGACCTTCAAAACAATTTCATGTTTATGGGCATGTGTTATCTTCTCTTCCCATCAAAACAAAACCCCAAACTTTCAAGCTCACATTTGATATAATACGGACGTCATTTAGACTTCTTCCACTATAAGCCATTTCAAGCATCTGGCAGGGACTGCCAGAAAGAACATGCTTTTGTTTTCCCACTAATGATTACTTTGATGCATGAGATACTTTAATTGGTTTTCCTGCTTAATTTTTTAAGTCTGGTTTTTAGAGAAGGACAGTTATGCTCATCTCACAATAAATGAAGTTCTTCTCAATAAAAAAACTCTTTGAAGAATGTGTACCATAAAATAGTGTTAAGGCACTGATTTATCTGATAGGCTAGTATACCTGCTTCAAATGTTAACTGCTAGAAAAAGTACTGTTTTGCTCATCCTCAAAGAACACAAGTGCGGACAGAAAGCTTTGGGTTTTTCCTTCACCTAATGCTCTATTGGACAAACATAGGCACTTTGGCCTCAGTGACTATTTAAACTGCTTTTCACAGGCTGGGGCCTACGGAAGTCAACAGATATACTACAACATCAAAGAATAGTTCCAAGGCCCACTTTCCCAGCTGGGGATGGGAAGGATGCCCAGAATCCACACTCTGGGCAAACAGATCAGTGGCGGTGGGCTCATTTCACCACCATCGAAACATCTATCTAGCTCATACTGTGTTGTCTTTCTAGGCCAATAGTCTTTCTGTTAAAATGGCCACAAAAGTTTTAGATTGAAGAGAAGGAAATGCAATGTTAATGTCAGTACAATAGATATGAACTCATTCAGAGTGGTAGCCAGTGTTAGGAGACAACTAACTAACAACTACCATAACCATGACAGGTATTCAAAGGATTGTGATATACCTTACCTCTTTCGATCCTTGAAAGCTTGGGCAGGTTGGCAAGTCAGGTGTTACCATCTTGCACACAAGAAATTAAACTCAGACACTGGAAGTTACTTACCCATTTTCACCCAGCAGCTGTCAGAACAGGAAATAGAATACATTGTTGATTCATGCTAAAGTTAATACTAATGATTAAAGAAATAGCATATTGGAAATCAAAGGAAGATAATATAAAAGCATTTGTCACAAGGTGTTTTTAAGCACCTTCAAAGAGTGAAAAGTTGAATTAACAAATCAATTAAAAGCAATTTAGAGCATGAAGTTAGCAACTTGAATATATAAACAGTTCTTACAAAACAACAACAAATAAAATGGCATATAGAAAAATGGATGCTTAATTTTTAATGATAAAAGACTATTAATGAGAAAAACCACAAAATAAAGTATATACATCAATAAATTCCCTTAGCAACCACAGATTACTATATTTTCACCCAAATTGGGACTTTCTTTTTGAGACAAGTGTTCGCTATGCAATTCAGGCTGGCCTTGAACTACTTTGTAGTCCTGGTTGGCCTGAAACTCATGGTGATTCTCCTGCCTCAGCCTCCCAAGTGCTACACTTACCAGAATTCACCATCACGCCCAGAGGGGCTGTTTTAAAATAGCAAGTGATAAATGGTTAAGATGATGGAAACTCATACATTGCTAGTGAACATAAAATTAGGTACAAACTTTATGGAAATGAAATAAGAAATAAATGTGAGAAACTTCAAAAACTACATATCCTCTGAGTGAACAATTGTGGTGCCATAAATTTATTCTAAGGAAATGAAGATGTAAATTAATCAATCCTTAATCCTTAAGGATGTGCATTAATATTCCATCATAGCACTGCTTATCTCATTGTGGTTTACAGAAAGCAACCACAATTTCCATCAATAGAAGGATTGGATTAATAACATGAGAAATCCACATTGCTAAGTACAGGGAAGCTCCTAAGTACTATTATGATATTACAAAAATGTTATTGACATGGAACGATAATTATTACTATATTACATAAAAAGGCAGACTAATCCATTTTGCAAAAAAAAAGAAAAATATAACCCCATAGCAAGATGAAAATTATTCAAACTTAAATGCCAACATGTTCATAGTGGTTACCCCCTGTTGGAAAGAACCAGGATCATCTTATTTTCTAGATTTTTATTTCTTTAAGTTTTTTCAATTTATCTAATAAAAATATACCACTTATTTATGTAATAAAAGCCTTTTTGAAAAGAATATGTGAAAAAGTTTTCTGTAACACTTTCAAGGGCTTATAGTAGTAAGGAATGAATAATGTATAGGTTTCTAGGAACCTGCCTTAACAAATAGATAATATTTTTTAATGAGCCTATTGATTTTGATTTCCTAATATACACTGAAAACTGTATTTAAAGGTAGTCTCCTAAAAATAAATTAATGATTCCTCTCTATGTTTTTTGGTACTAGGGACCAAACCCAGAGATACTTTACTACTGAGCTATATCCCTGGCCCTTTCTATTTTTTATTTTGAGATAGAGTCTCACTAAGTTCCAAGGTAGGCCACAAACTTGTGATCCTCCTACCTCAGCCTCCAAAGTAGCTGGGACCAATGCTCCTGGAATTCCCCACTACAATTTTGTTTACCATATACATTTATCAGACAAGTCCTTTCATCAACCTGAGTCTAATTAGTCTTACCTATTCTGATCAAATTCCTATACTTGGATCAAATTCCAAATTATTACACTTGGTCAAGGAAGTACTACTGTAAATAAATGTGAAAATAAATGACCACACTGCTCTTTATCTTCAGAGTAGCAACAGATATCATTCATTAATCACTTACTACATAACAAGGAATATGGTAATTGCTTGACATAACTTTGACTCATTTTCACAACTGTATAAAGTTGTAATTATTATTCTTATTTTTGTGAAAGGGAATTATGTAACTAGTGCACAGCAGAAGTAATTGATTTTAAGATTCTTTTAACTCTAGAGGCCATATGTTCTGTCATTTTGTGTTCTGCCATAATATCAAACACAAAACTCTATCCAGGGAAAAGTAAGGTTGTATGATCCTCAAATTAGAGGGATTAGCCAGCATGTCGAAAAACAACACTAACCATAGCAATGTAGGAGAAAACACACAGAATTGGAATTCAGCCTTCTTAGAATTCAGCTTTTTGGTCAAGAATTCTGCTATTCAGCATGGAGTTAACTTGCCTAAGTTACTATATTTCTCTTTCATTTTTGATATTTATTTTTTATTAGTACCTTTTTTAAATGAATTTAGGGCAGGGTCTACAGGGTCTCACTATGTAGATCGGATTCATTGTGATTCTCCTGTTTTCAGCCTCCCAAGCACTGGGATTACAGGTGCACGCCACCATGCCCAGTCTAAATTGCTGTCTCGGTGCACCCTGGGGGGAGGGCTGGCTCAGCAAGGTGGGGATCAAACCCCCAAATGCTGTGCTCTGCCTAAGCAGGCACTTTAGTACACTGAGCTATCTGGCCTGCCCTTTTATTAGTACATTTTTGCAGTACATGATCTTTACATTTATCTTATGGAGTAGGTATATGTACTTAATGTATCTTAAATATTCCTTCCTTCCAACCTCCTTTACTTCCTTTTTTCATTGTAATATTAAAGATTGACCCCAAGAAACACTGAGATATATCCCCATCCCTTTTTTTATTTTGAGGTAGAATCTCAGTCAGTTACCCAGGCTGGCCTAAGCTCTTCCTGCCTTAGTTTTCTGAGTATGCTGGGGTTATAGGCAGGTATCACTGTACTCAGCCAGGTTCAGTTTCCTTATGGGATGGAATAGAAAATACAAGCATGTTTGCCTGCTACATAAGAGATACTTAATAAAACTTTGTTTTTGTTCCCTTCTGGTCATTGTGGATGGATGGTAGAACACACAAGATCGTATATGGACAAGCTGACATACATGCTGACATTCACATGATTCTTGGCTACAATGTGAAAATGCGTGGTGCTGAACCTTGTTCACAATACTCTGTGAAGAAAGGACAACCAGGGGCTGGGGAGATGGCTCAGTAGAATAAGTGCTTCCCTGGCAAGCACAAGGGCCTGAGTTCAATCCCCGGTTCTGCCAAAAAAAAAAAAAAGAAAAAAAGAAAACAAAAAAAAAGAAAGGATAACCAGTAAACCTCAGAATGGTTAGCCAATAACAGGGACCAAATCTCAGGAAAGTATAAGATATTCCATCTCAACAGAAAAGCATCAGTCTGCTAGCTAGACATTTACGATCTTGCATTTGAGTATGCTTTGAAACTTAGGGAGCCAGGGAACTTAGTAGTACAGTGCTTGCTTAGTAAACAGAAGGAACTGGGTTCGATCTCCCAGTAATGAAAAAACTAAAACAGAAATACATGCTATAGGCAACAGGTTCCAGCTTTCTGTTTGGTCATAGTAATATTTGTTGCAGGGAAGAGCTAGAAATCTGTTTTTATAAATAATGTGTATTTTAATTTTGTGGAAGTGTGTGCAGCTTCATTCAAACATTTCTTGTTTCTCCTTAGATAACAGTGGTGTCTGAGAGTATACACAGCCCTAGCCATAGATCTACCTCCAGAAAGCTCATTTTATAACAAAACTCATGCTAATGAACTAGGCACACTTAAACCTGGAAGTCCTAGAAGGGAAAAGCACAGTTTCTCAGAAGAGAGAATTGAAGGGACCGTGATCTAATTTTAGTTAACCAGGTCCAGAACTTCAACCAAAGGAGGGAAGTATTATAAGCATTATGATTTCCTTTGACCACTTTTGTTCTCCTTTCTCTCCTAATACAACTCAGTGAATCACAGTACATCTTTGTAGCTAGATCCCAGGGCTACATTAACTCATTCAGACCACTAGGGGACCACTGAGAACTTGTATATCCTACAGTCTTAAATTCACACATGCACACAGAGAAAAGGAAGAACTCACTAAGGTATTACAGGTTATCTCAATGTTTGGAATAATGAGTGGGTGTGTTAGAGCATTTTCATGTTAATTATGTCAAAACATAAAAAGCATTTAAAATGTGTATGTACCAGTTATGTGGCATTCTACCCAGCAAAGATCTATGTCATATACAATTATGTTTATAAAAGTGCAAGAGGAAACAATGAAAGCAATGACTACCATACATGTGATTTCTATGGCCCAGCAGAGGGCCGAGTTCCTTACATCTTCCAACTGGTTTAACCCTCTTGAGTCCATGGCTCAGGAGGAAATAACTTGTCCTTGGCAGCAAAGGGAAGACAGTGCAGCACAAACCTTCAACTAAAGCCAGAACACATGCTCAGCACACTCTCCCCTTCTACTTTCCCACTAGGCATTGGACCCTTTCAAGAGGGAAAGCTGAATTTGGGAAGTGATACAACTAGCCAGGAGCCCAGAAAGACTGATATAATTTGAGTATGAATTTAACTGATGCAATTATGTACACTGATTTACCTAACTCCCTTACATGCCCTTCTCTTTGGTCAAAAGCCACATCTGTCAGGAGAATTCATACAGACAACCTCTTTCAAGACTGCCTACCCACTAGTTGGAAATAATGCTCTCTAATCCTACGCTCACATGCAGAGTTCCTGTGGAGCTAATGAAACACAAGCTTCCGGGTCTTACACTTGTACACTGCCTCGAAGAAGAGCCACAGGCATTGCGTGTTTTTAATTTTGTCTTCCTTTCCTTAAATAATTAATTTGTTTATTTGATCCAAGGTCTCATTACACAGTTCAGACCCAGAGTAATCCTCCTGTCTCAGCCTCCTCAGCACTGGGATTACAGGCATGCATCACCACACATAGTTTTGGTGGCCAGCATGGCACACCTGGGCTTCTGGGGTGGGCACAGCATGTGGTACTGGGCATCAAACTTGGGTCCTTGTGTTTGCTAGGCAGATGCTCACACCACCAAGCTATCTCCCTAGCCCTGTCTTCCTTTGCTTGAAAGGGCCCTAATTTTTATGAGCTTTTATCTTCAAGAAAACCTGGATCTACCTTTACTCTCCATTGAAAACTGCTTAAATTTTCTTTACAGTATTTCCCTTACTAGACTTTGAGTCTAAAATAGCCATGTAAAAATGTCTCAGTTTCTGCAATTTGAAGTATTTGAAGGTAGGTGTGAAGGAGATTTTATCTTTGAACGCCCCAAATACCTGCCTTCAGATGTGCTGGGTAGTTGTTCAGCAAATGCTTTCTAGCTAGAATACAATATGCTTCCCTTGAAAGAAAGCTAGACCTGAGGAGACTGCCCATGACCATGAAGACAGAGACTGCATAAAACATGGTACGGAAGGGCACAGGTGACAGAGCTAATCCTTCCTGAGTCTCATTCCTGATGATGCCATCTATTAGCTGGATTACTTTAGACAACTTCCTTAATCTCTCTAAGTTTTCACTGCCTCAGTAGTGAAATGAGGCTATAAATACACCAACTTCATGGGTTTACTGTGATGATTAAATATTTAAAATAATAATACAAATAGTCACTTTAGAACAGCAAACTTCCATTCCTTTTCAATTTAATAATACATGTTCAGAAAGGTGCTGTCTGATCCTCATTCAAACTCTGAAATTTTTTTCCACACCAGACGGCCTATTCCGACCCAGATTCACTTGAACCCAGTCCAAATGAGAGTGCTCTCCATTGCTGAACTGAAGAGTAAAGGAGACCTATGGCATGGAACTCAGCTGTGTTGTTGCTGGTGGTCTGGATGGGAGGCAATGGAGCCCAAAATGGAAATCAGAAAGCCCCACTATGTGATAAATGAGATAACAGCCTCACAGAGGATGAAGAAATGTAGGCAAAAGATACAAGGAAATATGATGGAAGAAAAAAGGTTCAGAGACTGACTGAAAGATGGCTTGAGAGAAAAGGAGTAGAAGTTCATGCTACAGCTTCTGGAAGTATCTCAGGGTCGATGAAGGAAAGGTGTTTTTAATTTCAGCATTAACACTTCCAGCTTAGAGGAAAATTGTTTCTCCCTCCACTCTACTGACAGGAGAATTCAAATCTCTCAAACATATGCTTCATTACTCCCATATCAGGTACTGCAACTCAATGAAACAGAAAGAGGAGGATGAACATATGTTTTCAGAAAGTAAACAAACCCCACTGGGGGAGGGGGAGGAATGATCACTCTAAGCAAAAGTGCTATTCTTTCTGGAAGCTTCCAGAGGGCAGGGATAATGTCCTTTAATTTGCCTGGTTGTGTCCACTAATCAGAAAGACAGGGAGCAAGGTTCACAGCCTTACTGAGTTAAGGGCCATGGGTTGGGTAAAGAGTTCATCTATATCTGCATAATCTAGTCACCTCACGGCTGGCTCCACCACCAGTCTCTGCCCACATATGGAATCATTTTCTAAGCTCTTTTTATTAAACAGTTTTCAGCCTAATGGCTGACTTTTCTAAATCAATAAGCGGACATAGGAAAGATCTGAAACTCCCCCCAGCCTCTAGCTCAGTTAAAGTCATAGAATTTTAAAACTGTTATTGAATCCAAAAGTTCTCAGTTCAAAACTGCAATGACTTTAAACAGTGTTTCCAGTTGTTTTTCCAATAGCACTAATAATTGCATTTTTTAAAAACTTTGTAACCAAAATATCTCTTTGAGTCAGCACCATAAAGTCCACTAATTAAAGCCAGCATCTTCTGGGCTCTGATGAGAAATTTACCCTTTTATAATGGGATTACGAGAGTTTTGCTGCACAGATGAGTGGTTTGATTAATAATTTACATTTTGGAGGATATATACCCTCACTTGTGGTCATGGTTTGTGTTTCTAAAATTCTTCTGTTCAGATGAATGTTTCTGTACTTAGCCCTGGCAAATGAATTAAGATCTGATTAGACATCAATGTAATTATCCTCTCCTGTATATTCATTTCAAAAAAAATGGGGGTGGTGGCAGAATGGCTGGTTGTTTGTGTCCTGGACTCAACGGGAGCTTGGGCAGGAAAACTGTCAGGCCACTCAGGGGGAAAATTGTGAAATGGAGAGAAATTGCTCAGTACTTACTTTAAACCCCCACAACATTACAAAACCTAAATTAACAAATGATTGAATGACAAAAACATGTTTATCAACATTCAATTATTTAGCCACATATTAACTGTGAAGGAAAAAATGCTCTGCTTGAATGTCCCCAAACAGTTATTTCAAGCAGAAATAACTGGAGAAATTGCTCTGAGCTGATGGAGAAGGGTATTCTCAACAAGGTCAATTTTATTTAGAGAGAGTGGGAGAGATGGGAATCTGACAGGAAAGAATAGACGAACTGCCAAGAACAGATGGGAACAGAAAGCAAGGGAGAAAGCAACAGAAGCAGTGGAAAAGCTTCCCTCCTTCCCATCTAGAGGCAACTTTTTTCATGTCTTCTATAAGCAGATGGAAGAGAGCAAGCCCTGCAGTACTGAGTGTAGATGTACCCTAAACTTAGCATACCTTTTCATTTTCTCTGTCATGATAGGTTGGACCAGAAAACACAAAATTCAAACATGACTTGAACACAGACAACTCTTCCTGACATAGCAGCTTATTTGTGTATAAAATGCACCACAAAGAGCTAGAAGAGAATCTTCTGGAAGCTAAAAAGGGATTGCACTTCTGGCACTGTTGACATTTCAAACAGTAAAACTTCATACCCACAAGTGCATAAACTGGACCCCTTTTCCACAGGGTCATTTTCCTCAGTACTCTTACCTGTGCACTGGAGCTGTGTGTATATGTGTATCATATGTATATTGCAAAGGTTGTTGAAGTGTATCATGAACTCCCATCTTGTCTAGTTTAATGTCTATATGATAATGCTTCATTTATTTGGTACTATCTGCAGTAATACGGTCATAAATGAGCTGTCTAGATAATTCATGTATATAGTGTCTTATAGGTTTCAAGATATTTTCACATACATTGTCTCTAAGAGATAAACAGGACTGGAATTTTATTCCTGTTTTACAAATAAGAAAACTGAAGTTTCAGAGTTTAAATCTCCACCCCAAACCAGAAAGCTCCTAAGTGTGCATGTAGAATTAGGACTTGCATTATCTGATTCTAAGCCCAGACATTTTTCAATTGAGTTTGTGTGTGTGTGTGTGTGTGTGTGTGTTTTGTTTTTGTTTTTGTTTTTGTTTTTTATTTCAGTACTGAGGACTGAATCCAAGGATTGCTAAGCTACATCGCTACCTCAAGCCCTCTTTTTATTGAGGCAAGGTCTTGCTAAATTGTCCAAATTGGCCTAGAAAATGTGGTCTTTCTGCCTCAGCCTTCTGAGCATTGGGATTATAGATAATTACTATGCTAGCTCTTCTACTGCTTATAGGCACAAAATACTATTTTGGTCTTATAAAATGGAAATATTAGGAAAAAGGAGATGAGCATAACTTGACCTTTATTTACTGATTCACAACTAGCATTAGAGACATCATCTGTTAGGTCTACTATGTTATATGGACTACTAAGGTGTGTAGGAATACAATCATCTGTAAATACCCCAGCCACAACATTGAGTGTGTTGTGCAGCCTACTTTTATGTCTTCTAGCCTTATTGTCACTTCTTGCTTCTTTCTCCTCACATGTCCCTAGGAGTCTTCCCCAATCTTTCTCTTTAACTATTTAACTATTTTATCTGTTTCCCTTGATAGAAAGCTTGTAAAGGACATGCATTAATTCAGAACAATAGCTTCAAGGAAGAACCCAAAGGGCTCTCCGATGAATCAACTATACAAGCAGGAGCTCCATGGTGTTTTGTATGTGAAAGGATTTTTACTGCTTAACCACTATTCTCCCTGTCTAAAAAAGAGTTCAAGTTGTAGAACAGGCAACTTCCAGTAAAAGCACAATGTTGCTGCATTCTGCGGAGTCTGTTTTCATTCAAAGTCACCGGTGCCTTGGGGAAAACTAGAATCACCCAACATGCAGAAGAACCCTGGACACCCCCTAAACATTTCCTGTAGTAGACAGCTTACAGTAATAGTGGAATTCTACAAAGAAAACAGAACTCAAAGCTTGGACATAAAAGTATCAAAGATAGTTTAAAAATTAGCATTCTATCTCCTTTTTGTTCATAAGGACCACAAATACTTCTATTTCATTTTACCTTACCTAAGTACACTAAGAACAAGGAAATCTATATCACGTGATGGCCTGGAAGAAGCTACGGCATCAATGAATTTCCTCATCTATAAAGCAATGATAATTACAGTACAGACCTCATAGGGCAGCTGAGAAAATTAAATGAGATAATTATGTAAAAATAAGTAGCATATATTAAGCACTTAATAAATCTCCACTATTATTATTATCACTATCATTATTACAAGGTAAAGGATAGGAAATGCAGAAAGTAAAATCTACTTTTAGGAGAGTTTTTCAAAAAGATTTAATTAAGCAGAAACAAAAAACGATTGTGCTGCCCCATTTTACTAAGCACATCTAAGTAAATTAAATTTAGGAAACGAGGCAATGCAAAGATTGAGAATAAAGAACAACTTTTTTAATGCTTCAGTCATCATCAAAACAACATTAGATGAGAGTACTCCAACCACTGCAGCAAAGGGCCTCAGGCTCACTTATGAGGGCAAAGGCTTCCTGCAAACGAAGACATAAAATCCAAATCAAGGCAGTAAGGATTGCTCGTGGAACTGTGCACATATTTGCAGAAAGCACTCACTGTTCAAATCCCCCCGATATGGACTAGGGAAGGAATCCTAAAGAGGTTGTGGGTCCAGGCCAAGATCAAGATAAGCCTTCTTTAACTTCATGTGGTGGGGAAAGCTGCCACATCAAATTTCAAATGAAATGATAGGGTCATTTTCTCAACAATCTGGTCTGCTAGATTATTTTAGAGGAAAAACAGCAATGCCAGGGTGGGCCAAATAGCTCAGCAGATTAAAGTGCCTGCTTAGGCAGACACAGGGGCCAGGAGTTCAATCCCCTGGCCTGCTGTGCCGGCCCCACCCCTGGGTAGCGCTGAGAAGGCATTTGAGACTGGGCATGGTGGTGTGTGCCTGTAATCCCAGCACTTGGGATGCTGTAAACAGTAGAATCACTAGAGTCTGATTCACACAGTGAAACCCTGTATACCCTGCACACTCTGTCCTGGAAACAACCAAGATGCCCATCACCTGAGGAATGGATGAAAAAGATGTGATTTTTTATACAGTGGAGTATTACTCAGCTATAAAGATGATAAACTTGAAGCCTTTATATTGAAGTGGATGCCACTTGAACATATACTCATAAGTGAA
>NDGM011132994.1:0-10797 GCA_002564305.1 Octomys mimax | reverse complement strand
ATAAAGAAACAAAAAACAAAAACACAAACATTTTATAAACAAGAATGGGGCCAGCCATGAAGGCCCCCAGGTGGAAGGAGCAGAGACGAGACCAGGCCCTGTACCATGAAGTCTTAAAGCTCTCAGAGCGTCAGCAAGTGAAGTTAGTGGCCCAGCTCACAAGTCAGTTTCTTAGCCACTGATCTCCTTAAGACAAAGAGTGTGTATGGCTACAATCAAAACAATGAAACATATCTATTAAAAATCCAGGATACAATATAGGAATAGAAGAGAAGGCAAACGTAATAGTACCCACCTAAGACAAAGAAAAAATTTCAAGCCATTAGACATTTCAAGAACAGTACCATGCGTATTGCCTATCAGGCTTATAGAACCAACTCGAGTTCAATAATGTACCTGCAGCATTGGTAATAAATACTCTCAGTGATTTTCAGTTTCTTTGAAGTGCATTATAGGGATCTTTTTCTGTATTAAAAATAGTGTTTTACAGTAGTTATAAACAAGTTGTTGAAAATTTAATAGGCAAGCAGTAAATGTGCCACAGTAACACCTGTAAAGCAAGATGGCAAGATAAGTAGTTTCCTGTGCCTTGGCCACCACATTCCCCCAAACATTTCAGTGACAGATATGTAATACATTCCATATATTACTACCACTTTTTTTTTTAAAGGCCATGTGCTTTCAATTGATGCTTTGTTTAAAAAAAAAAAAAAAAAAAGCAGCATCATCTTTAAAGGATTTCTTTAAAAACATCATCCTCCCCATCCCTGCTTGCTCCTGACACTTCCTGTATGCTCTGTGGCACCTGATAAACCAATTCCTCTGGGGCAGGTGGACCTGGCTTCCCACCTTTAGGGGTATCATACTGGGCGTGGGCTGAGGAGCAGCTCTCAGTCCTGGAGAGAAGTGTATTGTACGTTCCTACTAAGGGGGGAGGCTGGTTCCCTGCAGCTTTGAAAGTGGATGTAGAAGGCAGACCAACTGAAGCTGTGGGGTGTCCTGACATGTCCATGACAATTGGGGTTGCATATTCAGGCCCAGTGATCGGGAGCGGTTCAGCATAAGCATGATACACTTCCTGCGCTGGAGAGTTGTAAAGATCCAGGTCTGCATAGCCTGCTTCTTTTCCTTCTTCTGGTTTAAAGGTAGATCTCTGATGAAGTGTACCCACAATTCCTCCCACAAGTGGTTGTGCATACTCTGTGGATATCACAAAACACAAAAAAATGTTACCTAATATAGCAATTCCATACCTTAGGACAGCAGCTGCAAATGGCACCAAAAGCGAATACTTATTTATGGCACTACTGTTGCTATCAGTGTAGACCAAAGGAATTTTTCCTCTAAGAATCAATTTTAAAATTAAAGATGTTATCTAGTATCTTAGAGCATATTAGTATATATCTAGTATACTAGATGTTATCTAGTATCTTAAGTCAGGGAACTTCATTCATGTAACTTTGCACAGAGTATTTGCATATGTTCTTTAGGTTTACAGAGTACTTCGCTGTAAAATAAATACTTCATTATTGGAACAAGTATTAATTTTTGAAAATAATATGATTTTTTTCCCTTTTCACATATACGAGAATGTTTAAAATGAATGTATACTGAGATAATAGGATACTGTCTTCTTTTGCTACTCTATTATTATTCCCTGTCCAAAATAATACTTTAACACACAAAATCCCCAAACCTTTAGAAATAAATGCCCAGTTCTGTGAACAGAACATCTAAGACAGAAATGATTCTTTTACCTTTAAAACATAATTTTCTCTTTAATATATGAAAAACATCAAAGATATTATCAATCCCAAAGCAGTTTACAACCAACATAAGCAGTTTCTTCTACTTGGTGCCCCAGAGCAGCCATATAATTACCTGCAGAGTCAGTTTGTAGCACTGTGGTGACTTCTCTTGGATTCAAGTGATTAACTTCACTACTGCTGTAGCGAACAGGGGTTTCCTCATGTTCTACTGACTTAGCAGGGAGAAACTGCTTCATTCCTTTCCACCAACCTTCATTGTAATCAGAAGCCAGATAAACCATTTATTTGTACAACCGATATCTTTGTCCAACACTTCATATGCAAGAGTATTTCTGCTTCGATAGAACACCCAGTGCAAGGTGGACACCAGCCTTTGTATTTCAGCCTGCTCTCTGCTTTGATGTAATATGCAGCGGAGGGCAAAAAAGAGTAGAAATCTCCGTCTAATACATATGCAGAAGCAAATCACTGCTGTCTTATGCAGTCAGGCAGTGCTTATTGTAAGGATGGTTTTTAATAAGTTTTTCTCAATACTTTCCAAGATCCACCCTAAGGAACCAGTAGCCCTGTGATCTGCTCTACTACTGTCCTAGTACACTTGTCTTAGCAGGGACACCTAGAAAGGGGGTTACTGTCAGGAGTCTCATGTTACCTGCAGCAATTCAAAAAATGACAAATCTTCAGTGCAGAGATGGCAGAGCGCACACACTCTTACACTCTACCTAGTGAGTAGCCACAGCAGTATGACACAGACACACTCCATTACTGGGACCATGACTCTTTGTTTCTTACGAGCACTCATAGAGGCCATGCAAAACCTGGTCTCCCTTAAGAGGAAGACACATAGGACAACCCAGATAAGCTTTCCACAATAAAAAGAACAACATGTATCATGAGAAACTTGCACTTTCTACTTCATTACTGATTAACCAGACGAGATTGTACAGAAGAGTAGAAATAATGAGAAGAGCATGCCACTTTTCTATCAGTGGGGGGTGGGTCGCATGGGCTGGAAAATGCACACCCCTTGTACTACTTCCACCTATAGTAGAGGGGTTTCTTTCAAAATAACAGAGATGCAAAGTCCACATGAGTTACCTGCCCGGTCCCAAGTAGGCAAGTCATAGGCACCTTCAGTTTTTTTCTTTCTGGAAAAATACAGAAAGCAATGTTAGCAAACAGTGTATTCGCTCGAAAGAAACCTTTGAAAGTGCAACATAACACCTGAGTTAATAATTAGCCAAGAACTCACATTGCTACTTGCTGATCTACCTGGAGGAGTCCTCCACTTCATTTAACTTTTGGAGTTGCCACTGCAGAAGCTTCTAAGTTCTGGCTCTCAATAAATTTACCTGTTACCCACCTATGATCCATAGGAAAGTGATAAAGGAAATAAGGAGGGGAAAGTGTGTAGACTAAAAGACACACTCAACTGTGAAGGTAGGCTAGTATGAGCAAATGACGTTACGCTGGTTCTGGATTCAAATGCAAATTTCACAAATCAATCCACTCATAAAATTCACAAAACCAAAAAACCTGGTTTTCTATTTTGCTATTTTTCCTAACTTTCTGCTTTTTTTCTATAGTCCTTTGCCCAAAAACAGGTGGAAGTGCCTCATACTCTTAATTGCACCACTGTCATTCCCTTCATATTTCAGTGTAAGTTAATGCCATCACTAACAGTGACAAGTGGCAGAGAGAAGAAAACGGTTTTCAGTGCCTGGCAGGCATCACAGAAGCAATCTCTGGAGTGTTAAGAGCCACTAATTACAAGAAAAAAGATTTCCAGATCCACTGATAAGAATTCTAATTTGTTCTCCCCAGGAGAAATCTCCCTCTGTTAAGAATTATTGCTAAGATGCTTTTACCCTCCCCCCGAAAAAGCAAGTGAAAGAACACTTTCTGATTTAGTTGTGTAAATCTAATTACAATTATGACTTTCCAGGCTGTGAGAAAACAGAAATTATTCTTTTCTAGCATACATACTGTGGGAGCAAGCACTACAAATGATTCTTGTCTACAAGTGAGGGAAAGGCAGCTGTACTATTTCCTCAAGATCATAAATTTAGCTTTTATAAAGAGCTCAAGCCCCTTGTTTTTCCTAGTGGAAAACATTCATTTCTAATGTAAGGCTACATTTTTATTATTGATAGTAAAAACCTAATCTTAAAGCATGACTGTATTTAAATTATTTCATTATTTTAAAATAAAGAATAAACAAATTTGTGGAAGAAATGGGAGGTGTTATAGCTGGTAATAAAAACTGGAATGGAAAAGAAATGACAAAATACGATGGCTTACTAAGTAATTTCCTCCCCTCAAAACCCTCTAGTTCAGCCCACGGGCCCAAGCCCTGGACCAGGACGGCCTGGTACCCACAGGGCTGTACAAGAGGCAGCAACCTGGCAGGTAAGTGAGCAAAGGGTACTGATGCCTGAGCTCTGCCTTGTTAGGATCATCTGGAAACTAGTCCCCTTTTCCCCCATCTGTGAAAAATCTGTCTTCTACCAAAGTGGTACCTGAAAAGGTTGAGGACCACTGTTCTAGTTATGCTAAGACTTAAAAATTGATGGTTTTTAAAATGAAAGTTATAGTCTATATAGCTAGGACAAAAATTAATGGTCTGAATATTACAGGGTGAGTACAAAGGATTTTATATATTAACTCTCAAGTGCAAAGGTTGTTTATTCATTACATGTAAGTGCTTAGAACAGTGGTTGGTGTGAGGTAAGGATTCAGTAAGTTGCAGCTGTTTGTATTATTTCTCCTTCCAATTTTCTACAGCACATGTATAGCACCTGTTCCTTTATTCTTTGTTGACAAGCTAATAATGAGGAATTTCAATTTCATTCTTGGTCCAGTTCTCCAGCTCAACCCTCTTCTCCTGAATACTAGGTTATGTATTTCAACTCCTTTTGGGAATCTGAATGAATATTCAAGAGTTCTTTAAACACCATGCCAAATTGATTTCAGAACCTAACTCCTGCCTCCCTCTCAAAACCTATTCTCCCCATCCTTTCTCTTGTACCTGTTTTCACCCAAATCAGTTATACTTATTGATTTATTTATTATACCTTCATAGACAGCTGTGGATAAGAGCATAAGCTGGGAAGCCTGGTCCAAAACTACCCTGCTACCTAACAGCCAGTGACCTTGAGCAAGTTACATGGCTGGCCTCATCCTTACTGCTATTGTGCAGTTCCCTCAACACACCACACACTTTCCCTTCTGTCCCTTTCCGAAGGCCTTTCCTTCTCTTGTCTTCTTCCTTGTCCTCATACTGACCAGCTCCCTGCTCGGTCTCAGAAATCTGGTCTCAGAGATCCATCTGCTTCACTAGCTTGCCTGTGACCCATTGCGTGCCGCATGCCAAAGTGGACAGTTCTCTGCTGTATATACTTTCTTCATCTCTAAGCTTGGAGGTTCACTCCTCTGCACATGGCTCGCAACTTGGCACAACAGCAATTAAATATTCAGATACTGTTGAATGACTGGGTGAATAAAACCATCCTCCTTCTCTTCCAAACTTGTCTCTCCTGCTCTGTTATCTCAAAATTATGACATCACTAATGCTCTAACTGGACAAGCCAGAAATGCCAGAGCACCCCAGATCCTTTTTTCTTTGGCAGACAACGAAAACATATCCTTTTCACGCTGTTTTGAAACATCTCCCCTCCATCTCTTCTCACCTTCCCGGAGATAGTGTTATGTTTCTGCCAGACTAGTTTCCCAATTCATTTCTTTCTTCTTCTTATATACTTTTTATTGAACTCAGGACCTTTTACTGAGCTATCTCCCCAGCCCCTCTCTCTTCTTCTTCAGTTAATCCACTTCACCCTTCAAAATCCTGAACTATCCTTCCACAATTCTGTGTGCTTAAAACTCAATGATCATCCTGTCCACAGAATAAAGGCTTCCAGAAACCCAGTCCCTATTCAGGCCCAGAATATTATTTCTACTATTGCTACTACTCAGTGAATTGCCAATGCCTCAGTCTTGAGAACTGTGAGAAATCAAGGTTTGTTGTTTAGATATCTCCACATGTATGTTATCTTCTTCTAACACCCCAATAGTCTAAGACATCTGTCTACCTTCCTCTATCTAGGCAACCCCAATTCCTTTAGGTGAAATATGAGGATTCCCCTTTTGTAAGGAAAAGGCTTCAAATAAATCTGAGTGCTTCTGTTCACTGCTTTATGTATAATTCATCAAACCACAGGATGATTCCTTATTTTGTGTCAGAAAACCTTACTCATCATTTTGGAGAAATGTATTCGTCTCTTCAGTAAAAATTACTAAATACCTATTAGACAATGATCATATTATTGCACAGATCTCAATATATAATGCATAATCTAATATTATAAAATAGGCACTAAATAAACTGGGAATTGAATAGTAGTTTTTAATGGGAATAAATAAATATAAGTAATTTTTATTCTAATGACTTTTATTCTCAAATGGATAAACTGTACTGAACGTAGTTCATGGCCTACATTTACTTTCTATTTCACATTGGAATGCACCCTCTGACCCCAGGACCAGCGAGGTGAACTACCTCTGTACTAACCTGTTTCTCCAGTGCCAAGCACATACTAATATTAGGATAAGAGTAGTGAGGACCATGACTAGCACAGGGACAAGAACAGCAGCCAATGCTACATCTAAAATTATAAAAATTAAAAAAAATTTAAAAACCTCATTAACATCAAAGGCATAAAATTTTTAAAAACTTAAACCACATCAACACAAAAAGCAGAAATCATGAGGAAAGAGACTGAAAAAGATTAGTTGTATCATTGTTTAACATTTCCTGTATCAACAAATAGCATATTTATCATTTATGAAACAAGACAGGGCCTGAGTTAGCAAATGCAGACAGTTTAACACATCTTTACGTTTACGTTTAAAATTTTCATTAAGTTTTAAATCACCAAAATAAAACTGAAAGACAAACAATAGGCAGGGGAAGTGAATTTTATGCATTATGTAATAATATAAAGAATTAATATAGGACTCCACAAGCCAAATGCAAACAATAGAAAAAAATCAGTGATCAATTAGCGATACATTAAAAAATATAAGTAAGCACTAAACATATTAGCTTCATTAGTGACCAATAAATAGAAGTTAAAACAAGAACAAAAGCCTATTTTTGATTATCAACTTGGCAAATATTTAAAAGAACAACTAATTATTGAAGCAGATACCAGGAAATGGGTATTTTTTAAAAATATAAATATAAACTATGTTTCTGATTGGCATTTTGGGGAATATGTACACAAACATGAGAATTGATATTTGTACGGCTACAATTTACTCTTAGGACAAAATCAAGAGATCATGGGGAAAAAGACATTCAAAGTTGCTCACTGCTATTTCTGCTTAAGAATAAAAAATTGGAAATAATGTGAATACCCAATGATGACAGGGAATAAGTGAATCATGCTGTCTTCCTACAGGTAAAATATAATTTAGCGCTTGAAAATTATGTTGTAACATAACAGCAATCGTCTTAAGCACAAGAAAGCTGACCAAGAAAATGTTTATTAATAGGTCAGAAACAAGTACTAGAGCTGGCAGGAACTTAAACAGAATCCTGGGCCCTTGTACAAAAAGTGAAATGACCAAGCGTTCCCTGCAATGTTAGTTTCTTCCTTCATCCCTCAGTCCCCTCCTAGCCTAGAAGATGAGAACAGTGGCCACTGCTGATACTCACTTGGGACCATCCCCCAGATACTGCAGTGAGTCTAACTGCAGCATCTTCTTTACTCCTTTCACACTGTATCCAAGGGGGGGAGGGGCTGATGGCAGAGGGGAGGGACAGCACAAGCAGTAATGGCAGAGCTCTGAGGAGCCAATGGATGGGTGCTAGGACACAGACAAAACAATTACCTTTGGGTAGCACAAGGAACCCCTTGATCAAAGCAGGGAACAATAGATGCAACTAAGTCTCCTGACTTAACCAATTCCCTCCAGTGGTCTGTACTTTTTAGAGAAGCTGGAGAAGTAACTAAGAGTGGGTAAAGATCTACCAGTCAAATGTTTGAGAAAATGGGAGAATGTTAAAAATAGTTTCAGTTGAGAACAAAGAAGAGTTCATTAGTGAAATCTGAAAGATCACCGGCACACATCAGACCATGACATGACTTTGGTCTGGATGTAAAAATAAAGAACGTGAAGTGCATAAAACAAGAATTATGACTTGGTCAAGGACAGACTCAAATCAGAAAAATAAATGTGTACTTTTCTAAAATATGTAAACCGGACAAAACAGTGAGGTTTAGATGAATGTGGTGTGACTGAATCAGAGACCTTACAGTACCTGTTAAGTTCTAAAAAGTAATAAATTCATGCATCATCATTTCAAAGAAAAAAAAGCAGGAGGCCTTCAAATGAGAAAACCAGCCCGTTCTCTGTTGTTTCTTTTAAAAGATCCTAGATCAGAAAAAAGATTTAACCCTGAGATTCTGATATTCTTTAACCAGGTTTTTGGACGAAACAATACTTAAAGTGATTCTGCCTGCATTTAGGCATGTGGCCTGGGATTTTGCCTAAACACAGCTGCCTTCTACAAACTGGAAGATCTTTGGGACATATTGAGATTTCTCCTTGTAGCTAGCATTTCCTGAAGTGTGAGAATGAAAGTCATCTTTGTTAAAATATCTCAAATGATAGGAAAGACACTGGCATGTGGACCGTTGAAGGAAATCATCTGGATCTAGGCCAGGTTGAGAAAGTAAGAATGATTCAAGGGCTGCATGGCACAACTTACTCCATGAATTGCGCCCACTTCCCTACGCTTTTCCTGAAAATCAGCATGCCTTTTATCTGTCCACATTCGTACTACTTCCATTGTAACAGTTTTCTCCCTGAATTTTAGCTGAAATTTTGGTTTTTTAAACAATTAGTAAAAAGAACTATATTTTATGTGTTTTAACCATACAATGTACATTTGAACACTTTTCTCATTGGAAACACAATTTGAAAGTAAAGTATAATTTTGCGCAATTTGAAAACAATTTAAAATGGAAAACAGATTAAAATTTTTTTATGAATATGTTAAAGTACTTGGTTAGAAAGTACTAAGTTTTACCCAACAGTTTTGCTTGTTTTTCCCTCTTTGCCACCAAGTTCCTTATCTAGTAAAGTAATATATCTCTAAGGCAAAAAAGTGCTTGGTTTTAGTGATTTCCACAAACAATAATTCTAAGTCTAACACTTAACAGGTTAAGCTGAATGGAAAAATGGCAAACAGAAAGGCTAAAAACAGCAGCCATCTTTAAATAGCTTTCCCATGGTGTCACAGACTAGAACATAGATCAGTGCAGCCAGTGATTTCTCTAAAATGGGAAATTAAATTTTTAAAAGTACATTTGGAGGGAAAGAAACCAGGGACATAAGCTGGAAACAGCCTTGAAACATGTTACAAACACACACTACAATGTACAAAGCAAAGCACTCATTTGTGCCCTTGCATACCTTTGGCTACATTTGGAGTTATGGTTGTGTTCTTGATATCAGGAGTGACAGTTGTTTGCTCTGTGTGTACAGGAAATTCATTACTACTGCGAGGTTGTAAAGGTTGAGTATATTTTGGGGCACGACCTTGAAAAAAGTTAAGAATAATTTTTTTAATCTACATTCTGATTAAGATAAATTTATTCAACATTTAAATATACATTATAGCACAAATTTAGGCACCATCACATTTTCACATGAGAAGCAGGCATACCTTTGGCTACTTTGGGAGGGGCTGTGGTGTTTTTGATGTCATTGCTGTTCTGAGCAGGTGGAGGTTGAGTAAGTTTTGGAGGACGACCTTGAAGGGTTCAGAAAATTTTAAATTTTGTTTTTAATAAATGATAGTTAAATAATACAGTAATATTATTAAATATCTTTAACATTTCATAAAGTATTTAACCTTGCAGAGTAATTTTAAACCTCAGAGAACAGATGAAAAGTATATTTTTGATATATATTGTTAAGCGTATAAATATACCAAATTTTTCGGATTTTAAATAATTAATTCATCTAAAAATGGTCTTACACAAAATACTAAGGAGCAGAATGATGATGAAATTAACACCAGACAGGTGTCACCACAATTTGACATATTATTTAATTAATGTAGTTATTATCGAGAATGAAGTACATGTGAGACACAGAAGTAAAATAACATAAAAGTACAGTAAAATGTTGTAAGGAGTTATTCCCTTTTAGTTATTTAAAGTGAGAAGTACTTAGACCTCAGGGATGGTTTTATTTTTTATTTATTTTTTATTTTTGGCGGAACCAGGGGTTGAACTCAGGCCTTTGCACTTGCCAGGGAAGCACTTATTCTACTGAGCCATCTCACCAGCCCCCTCAGTGATGGTTTTAACCTTCAGTGCTTATAGTACAAGAGATGTGATTAAAATTTATTGAAACTGAAGCTATATTTGAAAAGGTGTATCAATATATTAGCTCACATGAATGATGTCACTTCTTTTATTTGCAATTCTGGTAATCATTCGGATATGCAACTTTTTAATATGACAATTAATTTTGAAAATTCCTGTAAAAATACTATAACTGAACACAAAAGCATTGACATTTTACTATTACTTTCCCCGAGAACAGCAAAAGCCATTTAACTCCTCAGGAAGAAGGATTTTTCTTTTTTTTGCGGAACCTGGGATTGAACTCAGGCCCTTGCGCTTGCCAGGGAAGTGCTTATTCCACTGAGCCATCTCCCCGGCCCCAAGAAGGATTTCTGAATGTTCAACACAAAGAATTAATCTATGCCTGAGGTGACACTTTTGTAACTAACTTGATCTGATCATTACACGTTGTATGCATGGACTGAAATGTCACATAAATGTATTTCCTAAGAGTACCAATATAAACAATTATCATATGTCAATTTTTAGAACTATTTAAAAATTAATTCATTAAAAGTAACATTTTTTTAACTTTTACTCTATTTTTATTCATAATTTTATTGATAAACAAATAGCAATGAGACAGTTTCAAATCAAATCGCTAG
>NDGM011132982.1:0-13797 GCA_002564305.1 Octomys mimax | reverse complement strand
ATAAGCGCTTCCCTAGCAAGTGCAAGGGCCTGAGTTCAATCCCCAGTTCTGCCAAAAAAAAAACCCCAAAATAAATAAATAAATAAATAGAGACAAGAACAAAAAATTAACATTTTGTGAAAGCACGTAGTGATATATAATCACATGTCCAATGTTATATAACTGTGTCTTTTAATCTGAGCAACAGATTTGATGATAAAAATATATATCAACTATTGTTATTCTGCTAATCTTGTTTTGAGAATCTGTAACATATATATTGCTGTATGTTACCCTGTTTCTGTCTTTGTTTCTGATTTTTATTCGTGCTTTTGTTTTTACTTTTCAATATAAAATAAAATTAAATAAAAATACAAAAAAATCAAGTAAAAGAAGAACCTGCAATTGTAGATTTTGAGCACTGGAGGAAGATATGAAACAATTTAGTGCTTAATGGGTATAGTTTAGTTTGAGATGATGAAAAACTTCTAGAAATGAATGTTGAGGATGACTGCACAGCACTGAGAATATACTTGATGCCACCGCACCCTACATTAAAAATAGTGGAAGTGGTGAATTTTTTTACGTGTATTTTATCAAAATTTAAAAACTAAAGTACTCTACTTCTACACAGTACCATGTGAATTGCAGAATAGTGCATATTCAAGGCATGAAGTGCATAACATGACACAAGTGCATGTTACCTTGAAACACTATGCCTGCATTTCCTCATGTTGCTATTGGGAGTGAACCCTTCAACGATTTTCTCAGAACAACTTCAGAGACAACCTGTAGAAGAATTTTATTACATTGCCCTCATTGCTCTCAGAAATACACGCAGCAAACATCACCCCCCTCATGCCGATCTTCAACATTCTTATTTAGCAGTAGAAGAAGCTGAGCAAGGGAATTTCCAGGTTTCAGTTCTGCAAGAAGAAGAGTCAAGGAGATCGAAGGTGGTGGTAGAGATCTTGTAGCGATGAGGGAACATAACGCAACTGAACACATAAAAATAGCTCAGATGATAAATTTTATCTACTGTGTATTTTACTGCAATGAAAACAAAGAGGGGAAAGATTCATGATTAAGCTTAATGGTGCCCCACTGTTGTCAAATGATAGCTACAGACACTGAAACACTGAGACAAGAAACAGTGTCCAGTCAGCTTTCTGCTAGAAAATATCCAAGAAAATCAATTTAAAGAGAAAAAGAGGTTAATTTGGGCTCGCAGGCTTGGAAGTTTTAGTCCATGATCAATTGGTTGCGTTGTTTTTGTCCTCGGAGGACACAGTACATCACAAGAGCACGTGGCAGAGGAAGCCGCTACCTCATGAGAGATGGGAGGTGTAAAGAAAAAAAATAGGATGAGCTGGAGTCCTAAACACCCTTAAAAAGCACCCTCCTAGAGACCTATTCTTCCTCCCACCAGGCCCTACCTCTTAAAGGTTGCACCACCTCCCAGTAACACCACCAGTTGCTGACCGAGCCTTTAACACACAACCCTTAGGAGACATTTATATAAACCATAGCAGCTAGAGTGAGGGAGAGCACTGCATTGAGAACCCCCATGCTGGGCTGTGGGTCAGGCTGGGTGTGATCCTAGAAAATCTTTTTATTCACTAGTTCTTTAAGAAACAAGCAAAGAGAAACCTCCAGGTTCTCTGACTGTGAGTGTGTCTGCGGCCAGAGAACACCACTAGAAATGCCAAGTGCAGCCTCGCATGAGGAAGAGCAAACTCCCCCATTCCTGGCCCAACATCAGACAGACAATGAGCTCCTAATTCAGGCAGAGATGCCAAGCACCAAGAGGCACCCTAGGTACTTGCCACCTGCAGAGATAATAATAGCGTGTGATCTGGACTCACTGGAAGGTTAGCTGGGTCAAAGTGGCAACTTGAGCATTGGCTTAAATCTCTGTCCAAGAATCTCTCAACCTGCTGCTCGAAGATAATGAGTTCTGAGCCACACCAGAGTCAGACACTTGGCGAATTGGACACAAGCTGCTCTCTGATGAGAAATCCATGCATATTAATCACTAGAAAGGAAAAGGAACTGAAAACCACCATGGTTCACTCAGTAAATGTTTACAGAGCACTGCTATGAGCTAAATACGTCTAGGTACTGGATTTAAGTACCAGTAAATAGTTCATTTCATCTAGGATGTATGCTAGTGGTTGATCCTTCCAATGCCTAAGGAGGGGTAGGGTAGTGTTGTGGTTGAAACATTGTGTCAACTGAGAAGTTAAAACTTAGCTACACTGGCTCAGCAATTTCACGCTCTAGGACATGGAGGCTCCACCTTAGAGCGATGCATCACTTAGAGGATATAAAAGAAAACTGAAAAATGATGGAGCATTTCATTTCCTCACAGCTCCTGGAGACTCATCAGCCTTCTGTCATAGACCCATCAGCCTCCTGATCCAGCCTTCTGTCAGATACCCATCAGCTTCCTGGTATGAACTTATACAAAACACTGCAGTGAGTTGCAGACTTTAGACTAAATCCTTCAGCCTCCAGTGTTCAGACACCCTCTACATGCTTCCTCATCTGACTCTGTGGCTGACTGTCATAAGCCAGTCTTGCTATTTCTTATACATTTTTACATCTTGTGTTATACCTTTTCCTCTAGTAAAACCCTGACTGATGCAGGGAGTGAGGAGGAAAGGAAGAGTACTTGAGGTGCTCCTCCAGAAAAGGCAGTCAGAGAGATTACAGGAGATGATGTATGAGCCAAAGCCTGAATCATAAGCAAAAATAACCAAGCACACAACTCTAGAAAGAGATTTGGGGCACAGAAAGAAAAAGGCACAGTCCCCAGATGGGAAATGGCAGTGTCAGCATCTTCCTGTGACTTTGGCGAGCAGAAGTGTCCAGAGAACATAAAAATCCTAACCTGAGCATGGGTGGCTTGGCAAAAGAGAAGAGAAGCTTTAACATCTCAGGAGCTTCAGAGAAAGCTGTGTTTCAGGTAACCTTAAACACAGAGGACTTAGCTGCAGAGACGAGCAGGCAGAGAGGGAGCAGCCTCACCAGGCTGAAGCTGTGTAAGCGTGGGAGTCTCTGGATCCCTGTTGCCGTGCAGTAACCCCCTTTTCCTGGGCCATAGGAACTGTTGGGCTAGTGATGTGGTCTCATTCACTCCTGCCTCCCTATACTACCATGGTGCTGGCACAGAGTGAGTAACTCCAGGCCATCCTCGAACTGTGCAAGGGACACTCAGAGGACAGAGTGCAGACCAGAGCATCTGGTTCTAAGTATTCACAATGAGCATAGGCCTTGCCTCTCACTGGAGTTTTATCTGACACCTGTTCACTGGGCCCTTGTTCAATAGGGACTTAGGAAATGACCTGTGTCTTCACCTCCCAGAACCTTGCCTCCCTCTCCTTTTCACTTCTCTCTAGCCTGCCAGTCTATTCCTGCAGGGCACTGGGCTCATGCTTACCATGAGGCAGTTGAGTAAGCTGCCCTGTGTCAGGAATAGGCCTTCTCCTTTGCTCTTTTCCTATATGAATCCCTCTGATCATTCAGACCTAGGATCAAATGCCTCCTCTTTACAGACCTTCCTGATCTCCAATCAGTCACCTTCAGCCCACCCTGATCTCAGTGAGACATCCTACTATTTCCTTCATAATACTTTCCCTCCCCACTGCGGCTGCCTCATTTTATTGGTGAGGGAACTATGAGGACAATTGTAATGGGATCTTGTCTAGGATATCACTCTGGGACTCTGCAAATCTAAAATAGCTTGGCACATGGATGAGCATGCAGGAGAGGTTTGGTTGCTGGAAGTTTAAGATTTGAGGAGGGAGATAGAAGGAGAAATAAAAACACAGAAAAGAGAAAAAAGAAGGAAAAAACAGTGAAAGAGGGAGAGATTTGATCTTTAGGAAACTCAGACTGTGATAGGGACAGACATGGTGGGGACAGACATGCAAACAAATAATCCCACTAAAGTACAATCTGTGCAATAAAGTACAGGATATACTAAGGTGCAAAAAACTGGACAGCAGAATAATTAGATTTGAGACAAGTAAAGGAACTCTTCAGAGAGGCAGCATCACAAAACCTGGTTTGGTTTTGTTTTTAATTATATAAAATACTTATTGAGAATTTACATAATAAGTGTGAGCTCAAGAAGTTCTGCCATGTTGGGGTTTGTATAAGCACAGTGATAGAATATCAGTCAGCATGGTTATAGAGATATCAAAGAAGTCTTTTTGGAGCAGTTAAACATAAATGAATAGACACAGGAAAAAGGAGAAGTATTGATGTCTCAGCTTACGGCAACAGTATGAGCAAGATACAAAGATGAGAAATTGCGTGTTTGGCGAGATGTCACTTGAAACATTTACAGCTGTTATAGCTCATGGCTCCGTTCCTGGCCATAGTTAAAGCACTATTTTTCAACGTATAGTCCTTGACATTAATATTACCATGTGTACATAATACAAATACAATTGAGAACCTAATCCAAACCAGGAAATAGAGTTGCTGGGAATCTTCATCTTTACCAAGTTTGACAGAAGATTATTATGATCATTACTATAGCTAAGCAAACCTGATTGTGAAGGATGAGTAGGAGTTCTCCAGGGAGACCTAGTGGGATGTTGTTTCTAGAGAGAAGCAACTTCATTTGGGAAAGCTAAAGGGAAGAAGACATCACAGAATTGTCCAGCAAGTTTATCTAATGTATGAGTGGCATAAAAAAGAGAGTTGAAGAGGACTGGTGGCATACACAGTGGTGACCAAAGCAGCAGGGCCATATCTGAAAGACTTTGAATGCTCAAGGACTTCGACTTAATCCTATAAGTGACTGGTGAGTAAGAAACCATGAGGTTTCATGCAGGTGAAAGACATGGGATCCAATATGAGTGGGAAAATGGCTGTTGCTGGAAAGTGAAGGTTTGTCAAGCAGTAGACTCTGCCCTAACAGAGAAACTCACTAAGTTATGATCAAGGCCAGAAATGAGGTCTTTCCTTGTGGTAGTAGACAGAAAAGGCCAGCTTCCAGAGATGTTTGGGGGATAAGAGACAGGGCTTGGTCTTCAGATGCGGAGGAAGAAGAAGAGGGGAAATGTTGTAAGAGCCCTAGCCTCTGGTATAGGGGCCAGCAAGCCCTCCTCCAAGCTGGGAGCTAGGGGCAAGAACAGGTTTGAGTGAAGGTAATGGGTTCATGTTGAGCTTGAGGGTGTCTGGACCATCCCGAGAGGGGTTGTGTCCAGGAAATGACAGAGACACAGAGGAGAAAGATTCCATCCTTAGGCCTCAGTCTCTGAACAGGAAAATTTGAACTAAAAAGTTTGGAGCGAAAGCTGATACAGCATACTAAGGAAATGATGATGGCTTTTACTCTAGCAGAAGGCCACAAGGGTTCCTCTCCTGCCCCACTCTATTGTGGCCTTACAATTTCACATCCGTTGATCTGCACAGATCTAGCTATGGCTTGTCCTCTTTTCTACTTCTAGAAAAGCCAGAGCATGTGACCCTACCCTGCCTCCTGTGGCTCAGATCTGTAGCTTTCTTTCTTTCCAGGAAGTCCTTCTCATGACACAGTGATCAGGACTCCTGCAGATAGTCGTGGTACAGGAAAGGACTATCATCTTCCCCGACCTGAATCCTCTATTTCCTTTATCAGTTTCAGGTGTGGGAGGCTCAGGTGCTGATGAGTACTGTATCTCGTGGTCCAGGCTAGCCACAGTCAACCAGTGTGTCCAACTTCCACCTTGTCTTCAAATCCTATGTCCAGGCAGCTTCTGAGCTCCTGAGCATCCCTGCTCAAGTTCTCATTTCCACAAGAAACTAGAGTCAACAGAATACCAGCTTTCTTTCCCTGTTTCACTCCAGGGACCCTAACTCCATTCCCACAGCAGGTATTTACTGGGATAGCCACTCACCTCCAACCCTCATCGGTTTAAATTCTGACCACACTGAAGACTTCCCCAGCACCACCAACCCCAGGAAGTCTTCCACAATGTTCCAGGTAGGAATCTCTGATTACACACACTAGCCTTATGGTTGGAAGCGTTCTCACCTCTTCTTCCTCACCCCCAGAACCACAGAACTGTGTCTGACTCATGGACATGAGGTTGGGGCCACCACAGACTCTGGGCCAGGACAGAATGCAGAGGAGCCTTCATCTTGTGATACTTGGATGGGACTCTAGGCCCTGTACATGCTAGCCCTACCATGGAGCTACCCCCCTGGCCCAAAGCAGACTTTGATAAAAGACCAAGTGCCAATGGACCAAACCTAGGAGAGCAGTGAAGCAGTAGGATCTATGAGCCCTATCAACTCCCCCATATAGTTAACAGTTCTTATAAATCACATAAAATTTTATATATCATATAAATTATGTTTTTATGAAGCATGCAAATCATCGGTAAGACACCACCTGTAGATGTAGGCAAACTGCAGAGAGATCTCAGTTATTTGAAAACAGAAAAGCATTTTCCACTGCCTGGGCTGCAGGCCCTCACTCTGCCCAGGGAGCAGGCTACTGTTTCCAGATGGAGAGCAAAGAAGCATTATTGACCTTAGTTCATTTACATAGGAAAGGATTGTGTTTGTAGTAGAGCATCAAAGTTTAAAATTCCAACTCTGCTCTAAAATGGCTGAGACTAAAAACAAAACACGTGGACACCCTGTCCTTAGCTTCATTGTCTGCAAAATGGAGAGAGTGATATCTAATTTGGAGATCTGCTATAAAGATCCAAGAGATTGCTTTGTCCATTATAAAGTGCTCTATACATTTTATTATCATTATTTCATTGATTCCCAACTCTCTCTAAGGAAGTTAGCCTAAGAATTTGGGTTTATGTCCTTGGAGAGTTAGTAAATCACTAAGTGACTTTGAACAAGTTCTCTCCCTCAAGAGCTAGAGAAAGGTCAAGGGAAAAACTGGACCCTGGAGCAGACTGTGTCCTGGCTATGCAGCCTTGGGTGGCTTCCAGATCTTTCCAAGACTGTGCCACCCACTAGAGAGTAAGCATGAACAGTGCTCACCAAAATGATTTAAATAAAACATTGTAGTGTAGGAAAATGCCCAGCATATTGTTGACCTACAGAATATCCCCAGACACTGGTAGTTCTTCTTTTCTTCCAATTATAGGCTTCGTATTCTATTAGTACACTGAAAAGATTTGATCAGTTAGTCATAAAAATGGAAGTATCACCAGCATGGGAGTCTTAAAGTAGGTAAAAGATAGGAGACAGACTTTCAACTGGGAAGTGCTGAGTGTTCCTCCCTAAAGGACTGTCCCAATCATTCTGATCAATCATCTTGACTGAGCTGGTAGGTAAAGGTGGGTGATACACAGAAAGCAAAGGAGTGATGCATGGAACAACTGGCAGACATCACCTGAACTGAGGTTCACTGGCTTCTCCTGTCACCTGGCAAGACATATAGTTTATCTATGCAGGTTCTTGCCAACAAGGCAATATTGATCTAACCAAGAAGAGACATCAAAATCTAGAGCAAGCAGTTTTCTAGTACTCTTCAAGAGTGTCCAAGCCATGGAAGACAGACAGGACACTATACTAAGTTGAAAGAAACAATCACAGTAAGACAACTAAATGTAATGTGAATTTCTAGTAAGACAGTTTGAAACATTTGAATAAAACCTTTAGTGTTTTTCCCCCCCCAGTTCTAGGGATTGAACTCAGGACCCTGCACTTGCCAAGCAAGAGCTTATTCTACTGAGCTATCTCCCTGGTTCAAAACCTTTAGTTTTGTTTAATCTGATACCAACTCTGATTTCCTGAGTTATGATCATAATATCATGGGAATGGAAGATGTTAACATTTGGGAAAGCTGAGTGAAGTTGTAGAGCAAGTTGGTACTACTTTTGCAACATTCCCATAAGTCTATAATTATTACAAATTTAGAAAATATTTTACACTTTTTTCAAAAAATGCAGTTACAAACAGATGAGAACTCATTTTTCCAGAGTCAGTAGTCAAAAAGCCCAGAACTCTGTCCAACACTGGGGCCATGTGTTGTTCTCCAACAGAAGGGAAATTCTCCTTCCCTTGTGTAGACCCAACCCCTCTCAGTTCTCAGTGCAGTTCAGGCCAGCTCCCTCTACACCATCACCACTAGGACCTTCTTGTAGCAACTAAAAAAGTAATCTCTTGGACCCTTAGACAACTGTAGTCATTCTTTCAGTGTCATTCCTCTGAGAACTGCATACTTGTAAAAAGAAAACAAAACACACACAAATTTGTTGGACTTTAAAAGTAGATCTATGCCTTATCCATCACAACAGAATGTTTATATCTGTGTAAACAAAGTGATATGTTTTTGTCCATATAGCAATGGAGCCCTAAGGGCTCCCAAAAGAACCCTTGAGGGAAAACACTGCCACTCCACAAGAAATCACTGACATTGCTCTTCACACCACACCCTCCATATCCTCAGTATCCTCAGAACTTCAGGGTCCTCCAGACCTCAGGAACTTCAGGACCTGCAAGCCCAGTGGGAATTGGGGCATAGCAGCCTGGAGCAGTAGAAACTCTCCCCTCCACATACACTTAACAAAAATCCGTATTTCTAATCAAGCGGATAAATTTAACCATAGCTCTACAGTCAAATAGCATCAGTCTCTGTAAAGCTCCATGTTGCTCAGTTTGTTTTTCTGTCACCATCAACTCTCCTGAATCCACTAGTGAGAGGAGCCAGCACCACTGGGCAGGCCAGTAAGAATCGACTATTCTGATCACAGGATAAACAACAGCCTCGCTTTATTTCTTTATTTTTTCTTCTCAAGCTTGGGAGGTTTTAATAGCAGACAAAATAAAATTCAGTATGAAAAGCATTATGTGAGACAAAGGCAATTTTTAAAATTTGAAATAAAATAGTCCACTACAATCATGAAACTTCATGCATATTACAATAGCTTCAAAAGATATACAACAAGTACTCTGATAAATGAAAAGAAAAATTGACAAATTCACAATTACTAGGACTTGAGACAAAAAAAAATAGCTAATAGTGAGCACTTTTCCATAGTACCAGCACTGTACTATGTGTTTTTCATACATTATATAAGCTACAGGAAATGCTGGTAGTAACTCTGACAAGTCATTTACACATACCATATTTTTATACATGGTAAACAGAGAATACACTTTACTTTTTAAACGTCTATGACACATTCATTGAAGGCACATATTAAATATCCACTCCTAAAGAAAAATAACAACAACAACCAGCACCCCAGCAACAAGGTTGGTGAGAATACAGAGAAATGAACATTATTGTTGATTTAGCAACAGCTCTTATGAAGAATACTTTGGCATTATGTATCAAAAATCCATACTCTGACATAATCATTTTTTGACTATCCTTAAGTAAAAAAATAGAAAATATGGGAGGGGGAGCCAAGCAAATGTCAATATGGCTTTATTTAAAATTTTAATATTTTAAGGGCCAGCCAAGTAGCTCAGTGGATTAAAGTGCCTGCAAGCAGATGCAGGGGCCAGGGGTTCAATCTCTGGACCTGCTGTGCCAGCCCTGCCCCCGGGACATGCTGAGATGGCAATTGAGATTGGGCATAGTGGCACATGCTTGTAATCTCAGCTCTTGGGAAACTGTAAACAGGTGGGTTACTACAAGTCTGATCTAGTAGTGAGACCCTGAACACCCTGTAGACCCTTCCCTAAAAACTACAAAGAAAAGTTTTGATATTTTATATAACATGGATGTTTGCATTGTTTGATTTTTAAAATATGACTATGTTTGCCTTGATAATTATGTTTTTCATGGGGGTACCTTAAACTGTGCACCAAGTGTGAGTGACTCCGTGTACCCTTCACCCACCCTAGCTGTCTCCCACACCCAAACCCACACTTTTGCTCTTGTCTCTGCTTCTGTTTGCCCCTCCACAGTGATGGATTTGTCAGTGGTTGGAGGGAGATAAGTCTCTCCTGGGAGGTGCTTGTGGCCTTTGTCCCTCACCTCCCTCAGATTCCACACAGGCCCTTTTCAGGGAGGTGTCAGAATCCTTCTGTCTGAGGTCCTATGAGGCCATATTGTTTTCTTTGAGCTTGTCCACATCCTCAGAAGGAAGAGCACCTCTCTTTTTCCTGGGCATGGCTTAGATCCTGCTTTCTGGAGGAAAGATCTAGAAAACCTGCCCATTTATGCCAAGCACTTTGTCACACTGATGGGAAAATCGAGGCCCAGAGAAAGGCAGGATCTAGCCAGGACCAAAAAGACAATAAAAACAAAAGTCAAGGCTCACAGATCTCAGCATCCTGTGGCATGCTCATAATTGGCTACAGCCCCGCTGCATTATGAGGACCACATTCCAGATGGATCACCTTTATCCCCCACCTTGCCCTAGAGCTGGCTTCATTTTTTCTTGGAGGAAGTTTATGTGGAGATGGAACCTGGGACTTCAGTTGACACAGACCTGAATCCTGACCCCATTGCTTAATAACATGGAGCTTTCAGTCAGTAGGTAAACTTCAGCCAGAGGCAAACCTCAGACACCATCTCTGAAAAGTGACTCAGGGTTCTGAAGGTGGCCAAAGAGGTGGCTGAGTACAACAGGACTATGTGCGAGACAGGGCTGCCCCAGCATGGCCATGTGGCATAGAAAGCCACTCTCTCATTCTCCCTCCATTTCTCATCACATAGCTTCTTTACACATAGAATAAGAAATCATTTCTTTATGACATTGCACCTTAAACATAATTCCATATTAATCACTTTTAATGGCTACAGAGCATTATCTTCAATTTATGAATGTATATAAAGCTATATATACATACACATTATAATTAAATAAATAAAAACATGTAATAATTTATATATCAAGGTACGTATTACTTACACAATTATAATCATTCACTGCATAGCATTGTTTTGGTCCATGACAGATTACATGTATAATAGTGGTCCTAGGATATGGCAATAGAACAGAAAAACTCCTATCACCCACTGACACCACATTCATCGTAATATCGCAGCTATTGGAACATGTCACACACTTGTGCTGATGCTGGTGTCAACAAGCTGATGACTCGGGCACTTGCATAAAACTATGGCATATAAAATTAAGTATGGTACATTAATACTGATCATGCTAATAATCAACTATGATGCTCTCTTATTTATTTACTACACCAACCTTTTATCATTAGAGTGTACTCCTTTACTTGCATAAAAATAGTTCACTATAAAACAGCCTGCATTGTGGGATCAGTGGCAGCCTTGAACACCTCAAGCTTGCCATGTCTTGATTACATTGAGAGGCGACAGGGAATGACTGACCTATCTTACCACCTAGGTTTATGAAAATACACACTGTATTTATTTATTAAGTTTATGTTTTTGGTACAGGGTCTCACTATGCATCTCGGACTTGTAGTGATCCTCCTGTTTTGAGCCTCCCCAGAGCTGGGATTACAGGTGTACACTACCACACCCAGGCTCAGTCACTGTCTCAGTGAGCCCAGGGCTGGGGCCGGCATGGCATGTGGTACCAGGGATCAAACCCCAGAGAACACACTGTATAATGGTTGTACAATGATGGAATCATCCAGTGACACATTTGTCAGAACATATCCCTGTGATCAAGCAATGAATGACTGTAGTTTTTATTCCACAGTATTTGCCCTGCCATGTATAAGGCACTCTTTTAGAAACAGGGGACAAAATGTGTCCCATGGGCATGAAATCCCTGTCCTTGGGGGGCTCTGCTTCCCATCTTTGCTGTTCCCAGTTGTGTTGTAATCAATACTTGTCCCACTTCTCTGGATCTATGCTTCCCAGACATTCTCAAGTTGAATATGTTAGAGTATGTGTCACAATTTCTGTTTCTGAAATTAGGGCTTTATGATTATAAATAACACTTCCAGTGACAGTCCCCAAATGTCCTTCTTCCTTTTGGTAATTTCCTTTGGATAAGTTCCCAGGAGTAGGATAACCGCACCAAAGGCTGTGAGCCTTTTAATGACTCTTGATACTTATTACCAAATTGCTTTCCAACGGGGCTGCACCCAATTTACACACTGCCACTGGCCATGTGTGGGTGCCACAGTTAGACCACGACTTTGTCAGCCCTGAGTGTGATAATTATATTTCTTAATTTGTGCTAATTTAATAGGTGTAAAATTGCATCTCATTTTAATTTGCATTTCTTTGATAGTTGTGAAGGTTGAGCACCTTCTCTAATAAACATGCACTTGGATAGCTTCATTCATTTATTCATTTTAAAGCATTCTCCATTAACCCTGTGCTGTGCATGAGACAATGAAAAGTGTCAATGACTCAGAAATACATAAAATACAGTCCCTGGGTCAAGGGTTTTTGTCCAGAATGAAAGCAAACCATAAGCCAAGAGCAGCAAAGCAGCAGAATAGATCTTGTGCTAGACATACCCAGGGGGCTATGGGGACAGAGGGAAGTGACCCAGATAAATGTACCCAGACTTGGGGATTGAAAGGGAATTTCAGCTGTTCTGGAGAAGTCTTTGATAGCCATGTGGACAAACTGGCAAGGACTTGAGCAGCTTCCGTTTGTCCTTTTGTATTCTACGCTGTGTGTTGTCTCAGTGTGTGTGTGTGTGCATGTGTGCATGCAACTGTGTAACTGTGGTCTGTGGGCATCTGCTATGTAATGGACTTGCCTATTAAACCCATGCTGTGCCTTTGGCTGTATACCTGGATGTCTTTGTGCTCTAGCTTATAAAACACATACGTGTTTGCTTTATGGATGGGCCGTGCTGGGAAATTATTGTATTGTGAGTTCTGCAGTTCTGTGTCAGGCACATGAGTCCAAGAAGGCTGAGGTTCCTGATGAGGTGTATGATGATTTTCATGGGATTTCTTCCTACAGAGATGTCCAGAAAAACTGACTGATTCTAACCATTGGCCCTGCACCACAAACCTTGGCTTCAGTCTCTTCCTCTGTCTGCTGAGAGACGGAGGGGACCCTGATGGCCTCTCTTGTTAAGTTCTGTCATCTCAGACAGATTTAGTATCAACTCTGAACTTTTAGTTTCCTCTCTGCTCTGAATCCCTGTTAAGATCATTGACCCCTTCTTTAAATCCTGCCAGAGACCTGGGACCCTCACCATGAATGGATCAAAACAAGGACATTTTTAGCCTTGAGTCTTGAGGGGTGGAGCACATAGGAGAGCACAGACATGACTAGTCAGGAATGGCCCTCAGAGAGATACCTTTCTGCCACTGCTCCTCCTAATCAGCAGAGCCCATGGAAGAAATGCCATCAGTCCCTCTGTATGTGCATTGCCACCCTGGTCCCCAACTGCCTGTGGAAGGAAGCCATTGGCCCCAAGGTGGAGAAGGAATGGAGATGATGCCCTTGTTCTGCTGAAGGTGTCCAACAGTCACTTGCTTTAGATGCCTTATGAAATGCCTATACGTTGTTGTGTTTTGCTTCCTGGAATAAAAGCACCCGGACAAGAGAAGAGCTTCACTTCTCCTTCCTATATAGCACCATCCATGTGTAAATGCTAAACAAATTTCAAAGTTTATTAAGATATAATTCAAGTGTTAAACAATAAACATTATTTAAAATGCACATAGTTCAATGAGTTTTGATACAGTCACAGAACTGTACAATCATCATTACAATCTCCTTTCAGAATATTTTCCTCATCCTAGAGCAAAAGCTGGTATACAAAAGGTCTATACGAGATGGGTAGGAGGTGTGTGGGATAATGGTCAGTAAGGCTGTGTGCTGAGTGGGATCTTGTTTATACGGGGCAAATTTTTCCTTTCTTTTCCTGGTCAGAATATTACAAATGCATCATGGCCTCCTAGAGTTCTTGTGTTTACTTTTTTTTTTTT
>NDGM011132978.1:0-11104 GCA_002564305.1 Octomys mimax | reverse complement strand
CTCTCCTCCTCTCCCCTCCTCTCTCCCTCCTTTCTCCTCTCCTCCCCCTCCTCCCTTCCATTCCCTTTTTCTTTTCTTTGCACTGTATTGCTTTGCTTTGCTTTGCTCTTCTCTTTTTTCTATGCTACAGAGAAACCTTGGGAGGACTTTATCACTGCACCAACTCCCTATCACAATGGTGATCTTTCCAATATACTCAGTACCGTGGAGCAAGAGACAGGTGCTGCGGCGCCTGTCTGTGCTTGTACACACAGATGCACGAATCCCTCACAGAAGAGGCGCGTTTCATTTTCCTTTTTTTTTCCCCCTAAAAAGACAATGAAATATGTGTAGCTCATAGGCTCTTAACCTCATCAGCCTTGACTGCAAAATGAGATTGCACCCTTGCTTTTTACTCACATTATCACGGCCTGAGGCCCTCCAACTGTCTCCCAGCTGCTTCTGATCCGTCCCTGGGCCTCCCGTGTGTCCAGAATTATGTTCTTTGTTTCAGTTTACTCTGAGCTTCTTGCGTAGCTGGGCCCCGCCGTCCTCACTGCTAACGGCCCCTTCCGCTGTACTTGGCTTTGAGAAGCGGACACTAGTTTGGGACGTTTTTGTTGGCGCTTCAGCCCTTGCTAGATGAGTCTGAAGTCAGAAGGAGAATGCGCTGACTGGAAGCTTCCACGCCAACCTCTTCCTTTCCCACCTTGTAGCCAACAGGGGCCTCTCCACGCCTCGGAGCTTGGAGTCCTCACTCAGCGACCTCAGCCACCTGTGAAGTCTGTCCACGCCCACTTCTGGAAGTTGCCCCCTCGCATGCTTAGGGTATGTCCCAAGACATTCCGCTAGAGCCTCAAACTACAGACTGTGCCACACATTACAACATATCCACTATACTTTCTTCTATATATGTACATTCAACAATAAAGTTTAATGTATCAATTGGACACAGTAGGAAATGCATGATGGCTCATAATAAAATAGGACAATTAAAACAATATCCGGTAATAAAGTTATTTAAAATTTATGAAGTGTTTCTTTCTGGAATTTTCCATTCAGTATTTTCCAACGGGGGCTTACTTTGGGTGACTGGAATCGTGAAAAATGAAAGCACAGACAAAACAGGACAACTAAGGGCCGGCCACATAGCTCAGCAGATTAAAGTGCCCGCAAGCAGGTGCAGGGACCAGGGTTCGAGCCCCGGGCCTGGCATGCCGGCCTTGCTCCAGGGGCATGCTTAGATGGTGATTGAATAGTAGCATGCACCTGTAATCCCAGCTCTTGGGAGGCTGTAATCAGGTGGATTACTACAAGTCCAATCAGGGTCTAGTGAGACCCTGAACACCCTGTAGACCTTTCACTAAAATACCCAAAAAAAAAAAAAAAATGGGGGGACAACTATGACTGCAACACGTACACACTTACCAGCTTAATGGCGTCACGGGGAGGACAACTGAGAGGAGGCACGCGGAAGCATCCCGGGGGCTCTGCTCAGGCCCATAGAAAGCTTGCAAAACAGATCAAACCTGGGCCCCAGATGAGCACCTCAGTGAAGCCCAGACAATGTGGGTGGCCTTCAGGGCCCATCGTAATCTTGCTCCTCCCTACCACCAGCTCGATCTGCCCTGCCCAGTCTCTTCCACAGGAAGACCAGAGATGCCACTGCCGAGGATGAATGCGCAGCCACCCGGGGCCTCTGAGCCACCTTGTGGCTGCTCTGCTCAGAATGCCGTGTGCCTGCCAGGAGCACTGCGGATAGACAAGATCACGCAAGACTCCCGGATGTGAAAAGGAGAAAGCTCCAGCTCAACGTGAAATAAGAAAAAACCTGAAATAACAGCTCTGTTTAAGTAACCTTCAAACACCACTGGCCCAGAGTACAAATCGTCAGCACAAGTCTGCGTTTCCTGCTTCGTTTTCTTTGTCACTATTTCCTGGATAACTGCCCTCCCTCTACACACACCACATGAACTCACCGCTCAGGTACAGGAGTTTCTGCACTCATTCTACCTCTTGTTGGTAATGAATTAGATGGTCAACTTCCCCGTTAACCCGAAATGCAGTCACAGAAAGGTACTGGCTTCCCCCATGGAGTCCTACCTGGTCAGACAAAAGACGGGCGGCTTTGTGGGAGCAGATCGCTCAGGAGCACCTTTGCCTCTGGGCTCAAGAGTTGTACCTGTAAAGAGCCCTTTCTGGCTCTTCGTCCCGTCTCAACCTGGCTCATATTAAAGAGCAGCAGGTAGGGGTTTCTGGGGAAACACGCCTGCCGTCTTCAAAGACAAGCGCCAGCACTTCGGTTAGACCTATCTGCATTGCTTAGACCCAACTGAAAGGATGAGGAAAAGTTCTAGCCAGTTCTGTACATATCAATACATGGAAATAGGGTCAGGCACAGCCAAAACGGAGCAACCGCTCTTCTTCCAAGGAGAGTCGCCCACGTGGTCCTCTACAGTGCCAGTGTCATCCAAACAAAGCACAAGATGGAGGGACACCTAAGGATAAATATTGGAGACACTAAGGTCTGAGACCGACAGCCACCTAAGGTCTCTCGACCTCAAGTGCTAACGGCTGTGTGGCAAAGGAACAGATACCTGTCACCACTGTCCCTGTAACTATTATTATTTTTTTTTTGTCCAGCTCAGCTCACCCTGAGTGTGGGGCTGGCACAGCATGTGGTGCCAGGAATTGAACCTTTGTCCCCTGCAGCTGCCTAAACTTGCCTGAGCAGGCACTTTAGACCACGAAGCTATCTTGCCGGCCCCTGTCCCTCTAATCACGCTTCCAATATTTTACTTGGAAAAACTCTGACATTTCCTTCAGAAACTCTATTATGCCTGTTGTGAGGAATTCTTTAACATTGAAAGAGGAGTTGCAGAATATTCTCAAGTCCTACAGTTCTTTGCGTGAGTCTGATTTGTAGAATTTATTCTACGAAGGTCTCCTAATGCTCCTGAGGCTGGGTCTGAGCACCGGATGTCTGCAGCCAGCCTTGCCCATCCCTGTGCTCTGCAAGGAGAGCGCACTGTGGCCCGCAGAAAGCGCCATACATGGGCTGATACCTGCATGACCTATGTACACTCAACTTTGCCTTTAAAAAAGCTTATCTTTACTGATTACTATCTTCATTTATCCTTTTACCAGACAGAACTCCAAGACTTTATCTTTTTTCCCTTTTTATATAAACACAACTCCAATTAGTGATGAGAATCTAATTCACAGACCTGAACACAAAACTACGCCTAAGAACCTCCAAAATGTCAACTGACTGGTGTCCTTTCCCTAACTCTAACTTGGTCAGATAGTTGGACCCTGGTATCATCCCGTCTCCCACTGACTATCATCCCCAGCCTGGTAGCTGCATGTTTCATGCATGTGCCTCATCAAATCATTGATTAATTAATCACTGTAGGACCACAGCTGAAGATGAAGCCCCAGGAATCACTCCTGGAAGTCTCTCTCCAAATTCAAAAAGAACTACCTGTCTCAGCTGGAAATCCACACAGTGGTTATCAGCAGGACCCTCATGAAGAGTATCCCTGTCGTGCAATAGAAATCAAGAGATTCTGGCGTGGCATGCACTTCTAACTAAAGTTGATGCTTTCATGTGGGAAATTTCACTTGAAAGTCTCAATTGCTTGCACTGAACAAGGCTAAATATTCCATAAACACATACACATTGTGGCAGCTTTACTCGTAATTGCCAGAACCTAAAAGCAACCAAGAGGTCCTTTAGTAGGTGGATGGATAAGCAAACGATACTATGGTATACTCAGACAATGGAATATTTAGTGATCAAAGGAAATAAACTACCAAGCCATGAAAAAAGACTGTGCAGAAGCCTTAAATGCATTATTACTACGTGAAAGAAGCCAATCTGAAAAGGCCAAATCCTGTGTGACTCCAGCGATATGACATTCTGAAAAAGGCAAAGCTGTGAAGAAAGCGAACGGCTCAGCAGTAGCCAGGGGTTGCGGAAAGGAAGAGGGAAGGGATGAACAATCAGAGAAAAGATATTTTTTTAGAGCAGCAAAACTAGTCTGTCTGAAACTAGGATGGCTGCATATCATGACGCAGTCTTCTAAGCTCAGCCATTGTACAAGACCAAGAACAGACCCCAACACACACTGCAGACCTCGTGTGACAGGGACAGCAGTGCAGGGTCGCCACTTGTACTGAATGCGCTACTCCAATGACGAATGTTCCGCATTTTATGGATGTGTGGAGGGACAGTGCGTATCAGAAAGGTCTGCGTCTTCCACTTAACTTCCTGTAAATCTGAGACATCTCAAAAACATAAAATTTACTTTAAAGTAATCCCAAATGCTTGGCAACATTCAACCCGTGTTATGAAATGAAAGAAATAAACAGATTCAGCAGGAAGGAATAGCCTCCAATTTGCTGCACTTCATATAGGGGGCCCTCTTTTACTGACTCGGCCCACTGGATATTAGAACTCACCAGCCCTGCTTTCTGCCTTTGTCCAATATGCTAACTCCAGTGTCAAATGTTCTGGCACTCACCATGTCCACATTTCTAGCATGGACCGAAAGCCAAAGCTCTGGTAGCAAAGCAAACAACCTGATCCAGAACCTCCCAGGGTCACGAAGCCTACGATGTGCTCTTACCTTTGCTAAAAGAGTGGATCAATAAGGCTCTTTCTCAGGGAGGTAAAATGGCCCCACCAAACTCCACTCTTTGTCCATCTCACCCAATTCTCTCCCCTGGAACTAGGCTCAGCCGTAATGACCACTGTCTCCTGCTGGCTTTTGGAAGCTCTGCCTCCCATCCAGCTCCAGGTGAGAGTGAGACTTTTCCTAGCCCACATGAAGACCCTGGGTTCCAGCAAGTGTTTCTGACGGGCAATGGTTTTAACCCCCTGGACAGATTCTCCTGGTCACCCACTCTTAACTCATGAATGCCTGGCAAGATCTGGAAGGCAGAAAGGTATGAGGAGCCCAGCAGGGAGCAGACAGAAACAACTCACAAACACACCTACTTCAGAAAGCCATTCCTTCTTCAAGGGAATAACCAAAGAATCTCAAGGCCAAAAGGAATCTTGGGAATTACTTGGCCCTTTTTAAGAGAAATGCAAAAATATCCACAGGCACTGGGAAAACCAGCTGAGCTTTACGCTCCTGGAGGTTGACAGAGGAGACAAGCAGATAAAATGTGACATCTAAGAGCCTTGTGACAACTGCCAGAGAGTTCATAAAGCAGGGTCAGCCTTCACAATGGCATCTAAATTTTGTTTCCGGCTCCAAGGAATAGTGGAAATAACAGATTTTTTTTCCACTGTGCTAAAGCTCACTTCAAATGCAACTGAAGGTGGAAAAAGCCATGGCGAGATGCCTGTGTTTGGAACGAAGCTTCATCTAGGAGCCAATTATCACCAGGAAGAGTGTTCAAGAATTAGGGAAACTAACCTTTTCTAATCCGCTGTCTAACAGAAACCTCTCAACAGCCAATCAATAAGGGCCGCGGTGCAGAGGCACAGGAAGCGTCTATCTCTTCGCCTCCACATAAGTAATTAAAGCGAGTTTAATGAGATTGCCTGAGAGCTGGGTGTCTGAGCGCAGGATAGGTAGACAGCAAACAGCTTTACGGAAGGAAGCAGATATCGAAGCAAAAATATGAGGAGTTAGAGCCGTAGGGTATGAACCACCTCTGAGTCTCGCTGGTAGCATGTGAGACGGAAAACTCTGGAAGCTGGTGCATGAATAAACAGAAAGTAGCCCTGATGGTACCCATCAGAGCTGTCAGAGGGAAGAAGAAGCTGGAGAGATCCATGGTGTCTGAGATTTGCTCCCTTTTTCCATTTTTGCTGAAAACGATTAAATGTTATTATCTTTTTCTGGAATGGTTGGAGGATGCTGGGTTTGGACACCAGGACGAAAGGACAACTATTCCACTAAAGAGCTGTCCCTCCTGGAAGAAGTCCCTTTGTCTTTTGAAGCCTCAGTGGTTTCTGCTGGGCAATGGGGTAATGACAGAAATGCCTCTTAACAGGTCTGTGACATATGATTGGACAGATCATGCATTTAAAGTGTCAAGCATCACGTCCGTCTTGGCACGCCAAGTAGCATTGTCAGCTGCTGCTGTCCCTTTGAGTCTGAGGCGCCCCCTCCAGTGTGACAGTTAATCCTGATGAGCAACTTGAGTAGCAAAGCATCATTCTGCATGTGTCTGGGTGGGTCATGGAGCTGTGACGTTGGGAACTTTATCTGATCCTTGACCCCTCCCTCGGCACCACCCTTCCCCTCTGTCTGCTTTCTGGCTACCCTAAAGGGAGAGGAGCTCTGCTCTACTATGCCTTCCTCTCATGAAGCTTCGCCCTTGGAAATCCAGCTGACCAATGACTGCATCCTCTGATACCATAAGCCAAAATAACCCTCTCGTGAAAGGTGCAGGTGTTGGGTGTTCCACCTCAGCGACAGGAAAGACACCCAGTACATGCAGTCACGTGTCCTGGTGGAAGGCAGGGACAAAACTGGCCAGTACTACAATTCCCCTCTGATAGAAAAGCAGGCAGAACAGTAATGAAGAATTAATAATTAGAAAACTATTTTACAAAGCCCACAGAGGTTAAATTGGGAGAGTGGGAAACAGACAGTAGAGAGAAGTGAGACACACTTTCAACACAATCTTGGGCCCTTCTTTTTCAAAATGTCTGCTGCAGGGAAACACACTCTTTGGGACCCAAGTGCACCCCAAGAGCACGGTTTTGCTACCGTCCACCGTCTGGAGGCAGCCTCTGCCCCTGCATGTCCGGGCTGCAAAGACCTTAAGAGACAGCAGTAGCTTCCAGGGGGTGGCAGCCCCTCCCACAGAGCCATATGGCTTGCTAAGCATCACACATAAATTACCTTTTGGCTCTGAGCTAAACAAAAGGGCTTAAAATAAGCCTGGATTTTAATAGCAGACTCCCTCTGCAGAGCCCCATTTCCAAGGAAAGAGAATCCATCTGCATATGCCGGGGCCAAATGCATCCCGGTCAGCCGCCCTGTGATTTAAGATCAGCTATTTCTTGTCTCCGTCCTATATAATGAAGTCAGTCACTTTTTATTGCGGAATGGCCCCGGTAATGCCTCCATAACTGCCCATCGAAGGTGCTTCTGCTTTCGGGAATAAAGAGCAAATCTGAATTTCACCAAGATAAACTCGCGGCTGGGTCAATACATAGAATGGTTATCGTTTGCGCTCTGCACTTTGTCTATTTTTAGGCCTCGTTCCTGCAAGGAAATAAAAATGTATTACCTGGGTGACTAAAAGCCATGCGCCTGCGGCCCGAGGAGGAGCATTTGGCATCTGTTTTCTGAAGGAGAGGCGGGCAGGGACCGAGGAGCCCTCCCACCGGCAGAGAGGAAACACAGCAGCCACGGTGCAGGGACAATAAAGGAATCTAGTCTGTTGGCATCACTAATTTTTTTTTTTTTATGTATTTAGTTCAGGGTCTACAGGGTCTTACTACACAGATCAGACTCACAGTGATCCTCCTGTTTTCAGCCTCCCAAGCACTGGGATTACAGGCATGCACCACCATGCCCAGTCTCAGTCTCTGTCTCAGTAATCCCTGGGGAGTGGGACCAGCACAGCATGCTGTGGATCCGAACTATGCATTTTGAAGGCTTTTTTCATCTTTCTTCTTTTTTTAATTAATTAATTAATTAATTTATGTATTTGGTACAGGGTCGCACTACACAGCTTGGACTCATAGTGATCCTCTTGTCTCAGCCTCCCCAGCACTGGGATTACAGGTGTGCAGCACTGTTGCCTGGTTTGGGGCCAGCATGGCATGCGGTACCAGGGATCGAACTCAGGTCCTTGCACTTGCCAGGCCGGCACTTAGACCACTGAGCCATCTCTCCTGCCTCACGGCTTTTTTATTCCTGAGTAATAATCTTGCAAAAGCTTCAAGTCCTTGACCTCCCAGCACAAGAGAGACCTGAGTGAGGACCAAAGGCAGAAAGGGCCTCAGCCATCACACCCACAGCTGTGAAGCCCCGAAGATAGAGCACAGCCGCCAGAGGGGCGGTTCCTCAGGGTGACACCCTGCAGACTCAGCTGCAGACTCTGTTTCTAGAACTCCGTCCTGGCAAATCCATGCCAAGGCCACTTGCCCATGCCCTGCGGAGGTAAGTGTGACTTGTGACCCTTTTTGACCAACACAGTCTAAGCAGAAAGGAAGGACAGTCCACAGCAGAAGATGTAAGACAGACAGAACAAGTCAAGACTCTCAGCACTGGTACCCTTCCGGCCTTCTGGACAGGGCTGCACTGACAGCCAGGGTGGAGCGCTGGGGAGGACACCAGGCAGGCCAACCACGAGCGGGACACAGCAGACTGAGACTCCACCTGCTTGCTGCTTGCTGCCACTGAAATCTGAGGGTTGTTTGTTTCGGCAGCAGAATCCAGGCCATTCAGACCCTGAACTCCAGTGCTGGGACATTTTATTTACAGGAAAAGTCAGAACTTTGTTGAGCTCAGATCTACCAAAATCCAAGCACACAGTATTTCTCTGAGCTTCCTTCTTCCATTATGGAGTCCTCCATTTTTTAAATCCTTATAGAACAAATTAAGTGTTAGAAAAGCCACTTGCCTTAAGCCACAGTCCCAACAAGCGACCTCAAGGTGCCGTCTTCACTTCACTTCTTAAAGCATTATTTTGTTTTAATTGGCATGTCGTATTTGTTTGTATGATGGGGTGCAATGAGGTGTTTTGATACACAAACACTTACCATGTCTTTGTAGTGAGATTTAAAATATTAATTGAGGGCCAGCCAGATAGCTCAGCAGACCGAAGAGCCTGCATAGACAGAGCACAGTGGCTGGGGTTGGGTCCCCAGCATGCCATGCCAGCCCCAGCCCCGGGGCACACTCTGAGGGCAATTGAGACTGGGCATGGTGGCATGCAGCTGTAATCCCAGCGCTTGGGAGGCTGTAAACAGGAGGATCACTGTGAGTACATAGTGAGACCCTGTAGACCCTGTACTAAATGCATATAAATAAATAAAGTCTTAATTGAAGTCTGTTTTGAAGTCAAGGACCAGGAAGTAAATCTGACCTGAACATATAATCTTCTATTTCCACACATTCTTAATTGATTCCGTGGAACAAAAGTTTTGTCTTTGATGGTTCGTTACATCTTTAGCATCTAGAAGACCTAGGACACAGGTAGTGTTCGATAACCACTTACACAACAGATGGATCGAAAAGGTGAAGCTACTGGAGGATTCTGATAAATACTGGCTTTCTCACTTTTGAGAAGTCAGAAAAACTGTGGGGAAAAATAAAAGCGCGGTGGTCTGGTGCCAAGGAGTAGCTACTCCCTGAAGAAGGGTGCTGCTCCCTGCACCCACCTCAGTCCTGGCCAGCTCCCTGTCATCTTCCGCTGGGACCACTCTGCTCCCACCAGTCACCTGCCAGCAAACAGACCAACAGTTAAGCTCCTTCGGCACAACCAGAGCTGCTGTGGAAGTCTCCCGGGCGAGGTCTGCTGTAGCCCGCTCCAGGAGACTTAGCTTTGCCTTGTAGTTCCTCTCGAGAGAGCTCATCACGGGCTAGCGTCAGAACTACAGGAAGACACACCATCACAGCCCTACCCTGCGTCTTCCTCTTCCTTTGCTTCTAAATGTTCCTACATCCGTCACAATTCCAAAGACCTCAGTTAGTTTTTATAGTAATCATCCAGGCAATGCCTCCTCCTGCCCAACAATGCCTTGCAAAGGTTTTTTGGGTTTTTTTGTTTGTTTTTTTGGTTTTTTTAGGACAGGGTGTACAGGGTCTCACTAAGATTGCAAATGCTAAGTTTATTTTAACTTCATATTTTGCTGAGCTATTGCATGCAAGAAATCAATGGGACAGGAAAGCATGCTGCCGATTGAGCTGATCAAGAAAATCAAATAGCTTCACACCAAATGAGGCAAAGACCTCCAAATATTCTGAGCAGCCCCAGCCCTCTAACAGGACCCCAGAGCAAAGGCCAATGGGCTACTCACGGACCAAAGCAAACTAGACTCGGTGCAGACCCACTGTGACGACAGGGAAGGTGTTGCCCATGCTCCTTGTGGATGCAATGTCAGCAAAGAGACAGCACTGCAGGCTTTGGGGTTAACACAGCGGACCCTGTGGCTTAGTAGAAGCGGGTCTGAGGTCTGGTTTCCCTATCACGTATGACATGCAAGTCTTTCTCCACTCTGAGTGTCAACAGCGACAGTCACTATGTCAACTGATGTGAAGATTAAATGAGCAAGCAAGGGCCAGCTAGATTAGTGGATTAAAGCACCTGCTTAGGCAGACACAGGGACTGGGTTCAATCACTGGCGTACTGTGCTGGCTCTGCCCCTGTGGGTGCACTGATACAGTGACTAAGACTGGGCTTGGTGGCATGCTCCTGTGATTCCAGGGCTTGGGAGGCTGGAAACAAGAGGATTACTATGAGTCCAATCTGTGTAGTGAGACCCTGCAGACCCTGTACTAAATACATAAGAATAAATAAATAAGCCTGCAAGGCCCTTAGCATGTGGCAAGTATGTAGAAGTTAGCTACTCTATTTTAAAACAAACAATAATAAAAGGTTGCCCCAGACCAAACCATGAGCTTAACTGATGCCTGTGTTCACTCCTACACATGCTGCTGTGTTCTTCATTCACAAGCAGGTGTTCTACGAAGCTCCCCAGGCAAGACAGTGGTGTTGGTTCTGAAACAGACATGCGTCCCAATTGCCAGGTCATGTGACAATTAAGTGTAAGAGATGTTGGGCTCATCGGAGACAAAATTACTCTGCCACGGGCAGTGTTGAGTTCACAGAGAAGCAAATTCACAAAGACAGGTAAGTAGTTGCCCAGAGAGGGGTGGGGCGGATGAGCAGGAAATGATTAGAAACAAACCGAAAGGAAGGAAATAGTCTAAATTAGGCTATGGGGATACTTGTATTCCGTTGTAAATTTGCTAAAATCTCCTTCTGGGACACTTACAATGAGTGAATATTTTATGTGTATAGACTATCTCATAGTGTGTGTGTTTGTGTGTGTGTGTTGTGTGTGTGTGTGTATCTGGCTGTTTTTGTATTTTTAGGGAAGGGTCTACAGGGTGTTCAGGGTCTCACTACTAGATCGGACTCG
>NDGM011132971.1:0-16964 GCA_002564305.1 Octomys mimax | reverse complement strand
ATATATATATATATATATATATATATATATATATATATATATCAGACATAGCAGAAAAATATGCCCAAAGCATTTAGGAAACAAAATTATAACTTAGTCTGTTTCCAAGAAGTAAGAGGAGATACTGGCAAAGGCAAGCAATATTGGCCAAGTTTCCTTGTTGGCTCAGGCAATCCTCAAACCAACTATGTGGAGCTTGTGAGCACACAAATCTGGCAAATCAGAGTTATTTCACTGCCACAAAAGAAAAGGAGGCAGATAAGCCCACAAGGAAGACCTCACTGACTTCAGATTACTCAGCAAAACGAAACTTCTTCCCTGATTCTCAAAATACGCAAGTTGTTACTAGTGTTTTTTGAACCCTTCACACAACTTCATTCCTCATCAAATGGTACGGTGCTGCCCTTAAAGGCTGAGCTTTACTGAAGTGAATTAAAACATGAGACTCACCATGACAGGTTCTCTAACATCTCATGGCCAGGACTTCCAAGCTCTGTCAGTAACGGGCAGGGCCTTGGCTAATCCCAGGGCTCATGGCCTTGCCTTCCAGTGTCCTACTAGAAAGTAAAACAAGAAACGCATGTCATTTGCAGAGGCTAATCAGCCACTCATCTTCTGATACTCTCCTAGGACCCTGGCACTTGCTGTCTCCTTCCTTAGTCTGTGGCGTGAGAGCCTATTGCTCAATTTTCCCAAGCAACGAACTGAGTTTGTTACTCAAATGAAGGGCACACTTCACTGAAAACCAGTAAAAGATGAAGTCAGACAGGTAAAATAATTTTATCTTAGCAAAAACTTAAATTCAACAGATTTTAATATTTAAGAATGTTATAAGTGTGTGGGTTTTCCTTCACTAGGTATTATTCTATTCTTGCTATTTCACATACCCTTAATTGTTTCTGGCCCTACCGGTTTTGATAATAATCAAACCCTTCTCATCCTGGCATTCTGGACCTCCATAATATGGCATGTTTAATTTCTACCTTCTGCGCTTTCTTGGGGCTCATACAACACATCATTCTCTGTAACTCCTCTTTCAGCCTTCACATTTTTATTTTCTATACTCAAGGAGCAACCTAATCTATTTCCCTATGTCATTACTAACTTGAATGAAACATTGACATTACTGCAATTACTCCATTAAATTTGGAAAATTAACTGATAACCATATCAAGTATCCCCCTCATCAATATGGACCCAATCCATATATTTGTCATATAAAAATGTAGCACCTATCATTTTAGCCTTCTGAATAAAGCATCAGTCTCCCTCACATCAGGTGATATTCCACAAGTCATCTTTAAGTACTGATCTTACGGGTCTCCTCCCACCCCAGAACTTCATGTTCTTTCTTCTTATAAGTTCTAAGTTTTAAGATCTGAATTTTTCTCAGATCTTAAAACAGGATATAATTTCTCCCACCCAGGACTTCCCCATATTATTTGTTTTGGCTGAAATGTTCCTTCCATCAACCTTTCTTTATTTATCCTTCACATATCAAGTTTTTTCAGAAATTGCTGACCAAACATATCACTTAATAGAAGTTAACAGTTTTTCATAGCATTTCCTACATGTATAAATATTTATTCAACAGTGTGGAAAAGGAATTTTTCATCCTGCTCCTAGACATGTCTTCAGCAGCTAGGAAAACACCTGGAATATAATATCTACTCAAAAGAGTATCAAACACTCCACTCTTCTTTAAAATTATCACAGTTTTCTTCAGAATTCATTATGATGCATGCCTTTGCAGGAAATATTTGCAAAATGATGATTAGGTAAGGTTGTGGTGGGGTAGGAAGGAAAAAAATGGAAGGTCAGGGAAGTAGTGGTGTTGAGATAAGCAGGAAGAGCACAGAAGAGCGCAACAAAACGCGTGCTTACAAGAGAGTGCAACCTCTGGGGAGTGGAGAAAATGTTAAAGGAGATGTTGAGGGGGAGCCAATGAGGAAAGGAATCTAAAGCAGGACAACAGGGAACCTTTGAAAAGCAGCATTAACTGATTCAAGTGACTTGCTCTTTCTCTAGGAAAACTGAGTAGTACCCAGAAATCAGCACAGGAAGAAACTCCATGTTCCAGGTCACCAGGTAGAGGTGCCAGGGGTTGATGTCTCTGTTATTTTCCCCACATCTCAGATTGGGAAAAAAATGCAGTCAGAGAAGCAAAGGCTGCGCTACAGTTCATGGGGCATAAAATGCCTGACAGCTCTCTTGGGATCACTGTATTGACAAGCAAAGCAGCCCAGCTTGTCAGATGTTATCATTCCTAGCTCCATCAGGGCTGTGGGGATGGAGCCTCGTATGTGGTGCCATGAAGCAAGACCAGAAAATTTTCATGCCCAGAGTGTTTTGGCCAGATGCCCATATTTTAATTTTATACCACCAAGATGTCATTAGAGTCATTCAGTGAACAATACAAAAATCCCATTATCCTAAATCTCCAAAAGAGAATATTTACTAGCTGCCAGCATCTATCTTAGACCATAAGAGTATTACTTTTTTTGTGAAAAGAAAGCTGATTTAAATGAGAATGAGCATTTATTAGGCACATGTTATATAAATGGCACCATGTTAAAAAAAATCTTTCAAATTTATAGGAAAAGAATTTTGTCCAATACTAATTACATATATTTGACTAGATTTTGATTCCATTTTTCACTAAGTACTATTGGATATCTGATGTTCAGATTGGAGCTCAGTACTGGATATTTTAGACATTCAAAGTATTTTTTTTTAATGCAGCTGGAAGACTTACACATCCCAATTTGAATGTGTACTACAAACAAAGGTAGTGAAGGTAGTGTAGTAACTGCATAAAGTTCAACAAATGGGTAGGTGGAAGTTCCAAGGCCAGCCTCAACTCCAAGGATTCTTGGTGGGAGAGACCGCAAAGTTGTATTGAAAAAGGTCCAAAGAGAAGGTAAGGAGAAAACCTGTGAGCATTTCCCTTTGTCAGTCTACATAGTTTACTTCTGTCATAGCTATCCACGTCCCACACATTCTGTGGTGGTGTCTCCAAAGTATCGTCCAATTGCAGATCTCAGATTCTCCATCAGATCCTGGCATCATAAGTCTTACTTCAGTGATTTCAAGTTCAAATGAAAAGTTGTCTTCACCACATCCTGCCAATCCTGCTAGCACACAAGGTGAATGAGAAGCCCGATAACCATCACAAACACTCCTATTGGTAAAGGGGCCATAACGATGGAACAAGTCATTAGCTCAGCCTCTCTGAAATCCTCCTGAGTAAATATTGCCAGATGGACTAAGAGGATTCCTTGGTCAGTTCCTGGTTCTTTTAGCTGTTGGTAGTTCTTTGCCAATTGTTTCTATGATTTTGACTTTACCTGTGGGCACATGGCCTTGCCCTCTGATACTTTATTTTGTTACCTTCTTTCTTGCTTCTGAAGGCAACATTGGAAAATATGACCTTTAAAGAAATTTCACAGTACTTTCTCCTTGCAGAAAGTTGCAAATCCAGAAGACTGATTCTCAAATAGTCTAAATTTGGTCTGGTATCATTTCTGGTTTTGTAATTCCCTTAAAAATGTTTTAGATTTTTCCATGAATCATATTTTATTTAATTCCAATTATAAAATCAACACCTCTTGTTCTTTTATAGTCAATCTTCTCTGTAAATATTTAATTTCAGAAATTTAGGACTTATCAAGCCCATGTGAGATGATAGCCCTCAGATAACCCAATTTTTTCTAACCAAGATAGTCCACTAGGAATCAATTTTATTTTCTAATTTAAATTTAATTTATTTTTAACTATACAAAAATATAAATATTGAACTTATTAATGAGTTACCAAATGATTTTCTAATACTTATATACATGTTATATCCAAATTAGATTCAACATATCTTTTTCAGTTATCATTTCTTTAAAGTGAAAACTTTCCAAATTCTTTCAGCTAGCTTTTTGAAGTGCACAAATTATTGTTATCTATGAGTAGCACCACAGAACTTCTTCCTACGGAACTGTAACTTGCTACTCTTTGATTGATAGCTACACCCCTTCACTTTTTCACCCTACCTTCGCAGCTACCATTCTATTCTTGTATAAGATCAGATATTTTTAGATTCTACATATGAATGAAATCATGCAGTATCTCTCTTTCTGTGTCCAGATTATTTCACTTAACGTAATGGATTTCTAGTTCAATCGAGTCATAAAATAACAAGGCCTTTTTATGGTTGACTAGTATTCCATTGTTTACATCTACCACATTTTTGTTTCATATTCGTCAGTCAGTGGACACGTTGGTTGTTTCCGTTGCTTGGCTTTATGGCTTTCTTACAATAATAATGCAGAGCAGATGTCTCTAAAGCATATTTATATCATTTCCTCTGTATAAATACTCAATAGTGGGATTGCTGTGTTATATAATAGTTCTCTTTTTAATTTTTGAGGAAACACTTTTATCCATAGAGAAGTATTATAAAAGAAGCATATGCTTCACTTGATCTTCTCCCAAAACCATATTTTACTTTCACAATCTTTCGTGGCTACAGAGGCTTGAGATAAAGAGCAGTTTTATTTTCTAACCCAATAAGTCCTTTTTCTTTGTTTCTTTTTCTCCCCTGTATTTAGGGCAGGTAGGGTTTACAGGGTCTACAGGGTCTCACCATGTAGATCGGCCTTGTACTGATTCTCCTGTTTTTCAGCCTCTCAAGTGCTGTGATTACAGGTGCGCGCCACCACGCCCAGCCTCAATCATGGCACGGCAAGCTGGGGATTGAACCCCTGCTCTGTCTAAGCAGGAGCTTTAGTCCGCTGAGCTATCAGGCCGGCCCTAATAAGTCCTTTCTTTCTACATTTCCTCCAAATTCTTTTTGGAAACTGTTCAGTTCTTTATTTATATCACCTCTCGGGGTCCTTTATTATGCATGGCTAGTACTACCCACTGACACTTTCAATATTGTACTGAAGGTACTTATTAACCAAATTAAAAATGGAACACAGATTTTTCTACCACGTCATACCTAACTCTCCATTTCTAAAACCTTTTAATAGTTGTTTTATAGTTCCAGCCAAATAGCTCAGGGGATTAAAGCACCTGCTTAGGCAGATATAGCGGCAGGAGTTCGATCCTCCGCATGCCATGCCGTCCTTGCCCTGCCCCCGGTGAGTGCTGAGACAGCGATTGAGACTGGACGTGGTGGCACTCGCTTGTAATCTCAGTTCTTGGGGGACTAAACACAGGCGGATCACTACAAGTCTGATCCACATAATGAGACCCTGTAAGCCCTGTCCTAAAAAATAAAAAGTTTTATTATTTCTTTGCACTAGCTTGCCATATTGTGAGCTACATGGTGTTTCCTATTTTCAAAGTCAGCAGCTCCTGCTTTAGACACCATTACGATGTCACACCTCTCAGATGCTACTTGTTGTATAAATTGTGTGTTGTGACAGTAAACCACAGTGACTCCCCCAGAAATTAATGACCTCAGTAGCAGGTATTTATTTATTTCAGAAGCTTACAGGTTGGGGATGCGATTTTCTGTGAACTTTGCCATGTGTCTGTGGTCAGCAGGCGGGATCAGCTGGGGACTTTTGTGTCCCTCATAGGCATCACCCTGCCTGGTTCTAGCTGGGATGACAAGGCCAAGGCCATGTGTCTCTTGTTTTCAGCACATTGTCCTTTGCTTGAATGTTGTCTACTAGCAATTGTCTTAAGATTTGAAATCTTATTTGTTTATTTACTATTTTTTATTATCATTTTTAAATTGAATAAAAAAAACTAGTAAAAAAAACTGGAAAGGATATAGAATCCCACTATGCAAAATGACAGGAATTCAACAACGATTGTCATGTTGCATATTGCTATCTTCAAATTAGTTACTCAGCTTACCAGATATAGGCATGCAAGTTTGGTCAAAAAATTAAAAAGGAGAGAGAAAAAAAAATAAGCATTAACTGCTACTTTCAATAGATCAGCAGAAATCAGCAGTACAATTACTCAAGCTATCCTGTGTATATACATATATGTTTCTTTTCCTTTCCTTTTTTTCCATCCCAATTGTTCCTTTCCTTTGAAGTTTCTTTCCCTTTTACAATGTCTATTGTGCCTTTCAGATTTTATTTACTCTTTCAGGTTCTTATGCTAGGGAGACAGTACATGGGAATCTGACTTATTTCACTTTGAGCATGTTTTCTAGTTGCATCCATTAACCTGTAAAAACCTCAAGTTTATCTTTTTATATAGCTAAGTAATACTCCATTGTAATAAAATACCACATTTGACTTATCCATTCCTCATTGGATGGACATTTGGGTTGCTTCCAAGATTTAGCTGTGACAAATTGCATTGCTATAAATATAGGTGCACATATATCACTGTGGTATGATGTCTTCAGTCCTTCTGGAAAAAATACCCAGGAGGGGAATAGCTGGGTTCAATGGGACCCACCCACCTAGTCCTAGTTTCTTCAGAAATTTCTACACTACTTGTCACAGTGGTTGTACCAACCTACGCTCCCACCAACAGTGGAGAAGGTTTCCTTTTTCCCCACAACCACTCCAGCATGTTTTATTTAGTCATCCAGTTTAAAGTTGCAGTGGTTTCTACACATGGAATTAGTATCTTTTGCTATCATCCTTATTTTTCATATCATTTTGTTATGCATAACTATGTATATACATATGTATTGATCAGTAGCATTTCAATGTATAGAACATGTAAAGAAAAATTTTAATTCAAATAATTTAGAGATCGTTTATCTATATCTCATGGGCACTATGGATATATTGATAGTAAATCTTATGGCATGCTTGACTTATATCACTGATGCTGAGATGCTTACTGCATATGGTGGCCTCTAAATTCAGACAGTCCTGATGGCTTGCAAGAGCAGCACGTGCCTGCGGTACCACGTGGTTAGCTTCTAAGCCCTGAAGATCCTGCGACTGAAGGGAATGGACGATGTGTAGCCAAAACTCTTCTCTGGTGTTCACTATCCCTAATTGTATCTCACAGGGACTCTTGAGGAAGGCATTATTATTCCTATTTTACAGATGAGAAAATTGAGATTTAAATATTTTATTCGGACCAAAATTGTTTAGCTGATAAGAGATGCAACAAATACTCAAAGTTAGATTTGTTAGACTTTAAAAAATATTTTCCAAACCCTGTTACCTGAGATTGCTGTTTAATAAGAGAGGAAAAGAGTAAGATAAACAAGATCTATATGCAGATTACACAAAATGACACTTGCTTTGGTTTGTCTAGATGTTCCCCCGAGGACTCTTGTCATAGGTGAGACTATTCAGAGGTGGCTGGATCCAGAGTGTATGATGCTTGAGATTGAGGGCCTGACACTGGGATTAAGCGTCTGAGGTTGGGATTAGCACATGTGATTACTAAATTACTAAATGGTTGGGCATAGACCGGGGTGTAAGTGATTAGAAGATCTGCAGTGGCTGTGGCTGCTACTTACCTTAGGGGTATGTAGCCAGGGTAAAATAGAAGGGACAGCAAGATGTCGCTTGCTGTTTCCCTGCTTGGCTGCCTTCTCCCTGCCATGAGCTGTTTTTCCCCCTGCCTTGGAGCCAGCTGGCTACCCACTGAAACCTCCACAGACTGGGAGCTACAATGAACCTTTCTCCCTTTAACTTTGTTTGTCAGGTGTTTTGTTTCCCCAACTAGAAAAGTAACTAAAACAATATTCATAACAGTGTCAAAGTTATATCTTTATGGATAAAGAAATTATGGTATTTTTACATAATGGAGTATTAGTCAGCTATAAAAAAGGATATATTTGAGGCTTTTATCCATAAATGGATGCAAGTAGGGACCACATACTTTAAATGAAATAAATCAAACTCACATGTGCAAACAAAAAAAATAAAGTTATGTCTTTGATCTTGGCCAAGTTGGTGACTTCAAGTAATGTTACTTTCTTTCAATTTTTTTTCTGGGCACCCCTGTGTCTACTGATTCAGAACATTGACAAGGTCTTGGCAGGCTGTCCGTCTGTCTGTCTGTATGCCTGCCTGCCTGCCTGTCTGTCTGTCTGTCTTTATCTATCTATCTATCTATCTATCTATCTATCTATCTATCTATCTTTATTTTCTGTAATATATTGGCTTAAATCAATATTGCAGTTGATTAGTTTTATTAATACCATGTAAGAACTCTTGTGTTTCAAGTTCAAGTACAGCTGTGTTCTTTTCAGATTGGAGCAACCTATGAATAAAGAGCTGAATTCAGCCTGGACTGGCTGCAGAGAAAATGTTTATGGATCATAAGAGTCTGACAGGGAAATAGAAGTAGGGTAATTAGATAGGCAATGTTCCTATAAAATTTAAAATTAATCCAGAACCAGAGAGAAGAACCTCATACATTTTCAATTTTCCATCTGTTTATAAATTTTACATTATATTAATATGATTAAAATAATCACATTGAATCTTATTTTACTATATCTCTGTCATTATGTTTGTAAAAATGAGTACAGTTTGATTTTATTCAGTAAGTAAAAATATGCTGAGGAGAATCAACTTCTTAATGGTTCAGAAATTTATTTTGGGTCTCCATGTCAAAAGGTTCAGTCCACAGTTAGCTGGGTTCAAGGCAGAAATGGGTTTGTGGGAGGGCTTAGAAAAGTAAGCTGCTCAGCACATGCATCCAGGAGACAGAGACAAGAGAGAAGATGGGGGAGGAATTCTACACCCTTCCAAGTGACACCCCAGGGACGCAGCTCTTCCCACCCAGCCTTACCTCCCAATATCACACTCAGCTGTGAAACTGAATGGCTTATTCTGCTGATGAAGATAGTGCTCTCCTGACCCAGCCCCTTTCCAGAAGCCTGATCTCTGAGCACTTAAGACTTCTGGGAGACAGTTTGGATATAAACCCCGTGGTAAACTCTAAACATTATATTTCTAAATTTATTTTAAAAATGAAGTCTCTAATTTATTAAATATTCTCACTGTGTCATCTGTAGAGGCTCAGGGGCAAAGGGCTTAGACCTCCCAACAGCAGCTGTCCTTCTGATCCTGTCGTGTGAGTTCTGGTCAATACCTGCAAATCACAAATAAGAGTAAGTCTTGCTTTGGTGTCTGCCCATCACCTTAGCTACACCTTTGCCACACTCTAGCATTTGTATACAGACATCTATATGACATCGTGTGCTCATTAGAAACAGTGATCTTTGCATCTTTACTAGGTTCATTACTTTTCTGTCTTGCTAAACTATTTATGAATGCCATGTTTTAAATCATACCAAATGGAAATACACACTCAGATGTTCCTCCTTTTTCAAACTCATCAGCTAGCAGATAAATTCTCTGAGTTATCTCCATGCATCTTCTCACATATATCTGCATATTTTTCAGGTCAACTTGTCACTCTTTTTTTGAACATTTATGCTTTAATATTTATTGTCCCTGTCTTACTTTTACATCACTGAGACACAATATCCAATGCCCATAATTTAAAGAAGGAAATATTTATTTAGCCTATAGTTTGTAGAAATTTTAGCCCATCGCTGGCTGGTTCCAAGGCAGGGGGCAAAGCGGAGAAGGAGCACAGAGAAAAAAGAGTTTATGGAATCACAGGCAGGAAGCAGAGTAGGATCAAGGGAGGAGGATGGATATATATTTTTCCAGTACACACACACACACACACACACACACACACACACACACACACGACACAGAGTGATTCACCTCCTCCAACTGGATTTACCTTCTAACATAACTCCCAGCTATAAAATCTTCAGGGAACTAATACACTGATGAGTACAACACTCTCATGAATGAATTACCTCCCCCAAAGACCTACCTATGAGTATATGAGGCTTTGGAGGGACAATTTGATATAAACCATAATATTCTGTCCCTGGCTCCCAAAAGATTCAAGCACACATCTTTGTGGAAGATGCATTTAGTCAATCTCTAAGAGTTGCCGAAGTTCCAGAGGTTCCAACATTACTAAAAAGTCCAAGTCCAAAGTTTCTGAGGTTTGAACCAAACTCTTAGTAGTGAGTCCCTATAAAAATGAAAAGGAAGTTAAGTATTTCCAATATTTATCTTCTGAATGTAGAAATTAGGGCTAGAAAGGAATGGGAACAAGCCACGTCTGAAATCCAACAGGGACAACATTAAATCTTACAGCCCCATGTTTAACACCTGAGGTAATCTATTGTGAGATGTCAACTCCAAAGGGTTTGGGTGGCTTTGAGCCTATGGCCCTGCAGGTGATTGTAGCATGGCTTCTCTCTTGGGCCAGCTTTACTCATTCCTTTCAGCGTTCTTTGGGGAGTCCACATTCCTGGATTTTCCAACATCCTGGATACTGCATTTGCTTTACCCTCACAGCTTCACAAGATACTTTCTCAGTGGCAAACTGCCTGGTCGTGGTGGCACAGGCCTTCTGAAATCTGAATGGAAGTTTCCTGATCTCACAAGTGTTTCTGAATGTTAGATACATTCTTCATGTATCTAAAACCAGTGTCACGCAGATGATGCCAAGGTCTGCTTCCAGTTGGAGCAGGAGCTGAGCCCTTTCGCAACTTGCTGGTGCTTGCAGAGGCCTCTGAGTGGCTGGATGGTTGAACACAGTAAACTGCCTTCTGCGAATCAATTTTTGTTCCCTAGGATGCTGCAGTTCTGGAGTTTGGTGCCCAAAGGCTCTCTTCTCAAAGCAAAATTTTTCACTTTTGGAATTTTGAACCCACAAATGGTGGAATCTTTCTGGATTTTTGATGATTTCTGAACATCTTTTTATTGTCCTGCCCCAAAATACTTGGATGTTTAACCCTAATCTTTTCAGCAACCAACGTCTTTGCTTTACTTTTTAGATCCCAGCCTTCTCAGAGCTTCCTTTCTGACTTACTGCAAAAAAATTTTAGACCATTCTGCTGAGTTGTTTCTTCTTGATTTTCAAGTAGTGTTGGCTAAAAGACAACAACAGTTGCCATGCCCTTGTCTCAACATTAAACTGACTTGAAAATTCTTCTGCCAGACTAGTCAGTCCACTGCCCTTAATCTCAGTCTCTTGCAAAATCTCAGGATATAAACAAAATGCAGACACATTTTCTGCCAGAACATAACGCACATGACCTGCAGCCCAGCTGCCAATGGCGTTCCTCTGCCCACCTGAAATTCTTGAGCTTGGTCTTTTTCAGCTATATTGCTGTCAACATTCTGGTCTTCTGCACTCTGACCTTGAATGTCCCAAGCTCAGCTAACAGCATTCTAGGGATGCTTCTCTAGCTGGCATCTCAAGTCCTTTCCAAATTCATGTAAGAAAGTTCCGATGGCTTACAAATCCCAAATCACATGACTGAATGGCATTACAGAAATAAGCCCATTTCTCTGGTACCAAGATCTGTTTTAGTTACACTTTCATTGCTAAAACATGATACGGGGAACACAGAACTTGCAAGGAGAAAAATTTGTTTTGCCTTACAGTTTGTAGAGGTTACGGTCCATAGTCTTTTGTGCTCAAGGCAGGGTGGCATGGCAGAGGAAAAGTAGTTCATCGCATGGAATGCAGGAAGCAGAGAGCTCAAAGGAGGAGAACAGCTATATGCCCTTCGAGGTCACAACCACAGTGACTCACCAGGCTCTACCTTGCAACTTTACACCCACCAATGGACTAAGCCATTGACCAGTATCACAGCGCCGTGACTTCTGAAAGTCCCACCTACTAGTGCATGAGGCTTTGGAGGTACAACTAGATATGAACCATAACTGGCCCTGGAGATGTGGATACATTCTTCTGGTCTTAGAGTTCTGGCCATCAGAAATTGAAAACTGGTGTTACTAGGCCTAAGTCAACATGTCCACAGATCCCAATCCTTCTGGAAGCACTGAGGAAAAATTCTGTTTCTTGAGTTCACCTGATTGTTCGATTCATGGAATCAATAGATTTCTTCCTCTTTCCTCAAAGCCAAGAGTGTAACATTTTCAAAGTGATCGCTTCCACTCTGCTCTCCTTTTTTTCTATTAATAAAGACCTTTGGGGCAATACTGCACCCAGCCAAATATACATGGTAGATTTCATTTCAAGGTCCTTACCTCAATTGCATTTGTACAATACCCCTTTTCATCTAGATAAAAAATTCACAGGTTTGTAGAATTAGGATATGTATGTCTACCAGGGAGGACATTACTCTGCCCACTATACCACCCTTGGGGACAATTTCTTCCACCTATCATGATCTTGTGTGCATGTTATTTACTTTAAATAGAAGTCATATACTGTAAAAATCATCTGTTTTAATTCTTAATAAGGAGACAATGGATAATGGCTTAGTATTTTGGATTTCACAGTATGTACATCTTTAATTTTTTAAAATGTATTTAGTACAGGGTCTACAGGGTCTCACTACACAGATTGGACTCCTCGTGATTCTCATGTTTTCAGCCTCCCAAGTACTGGGATTACAGGTGTGTGCCACCACGCTCAATCTCAAACGCAATCTCAGTATGCCCTTGGAGGTGGGGCTGGCAAGGAAAGCCTGGTCCTTGTATCTGCCTAAGCAGGACCTTTAATATGCTGAGCTATCTGGCCAGCCCTGTACTTACATCTCTATTCTTAATTCTCAGATGCTTCCCAAATTAACTTTTAGTTTTATAATTCAATGTTCTTACAATTATAGTCCACATCTATTATAGATGCAAAATAGATCACTTGTAAGGTCAACTTTAATTAAAATGATGAGAGGGAATTTAATCTGCTCTCATTAACTATTATGTTTTAGTATTTATTCATGATGAACTATAGGATTATTTAAAAACATTGAAGACAGAAGCTACTTGTTACTTGGGCAAAATTTGAAGAAACAATAAAATATCCAGTGCTTACCATGATAAGATTGAGGAACCTCTCTGTAGTGGATTTCTAACTGTTGGTCAACTTATTACACCCAGCTGAATTAAACTAGTACAGTGCTGGGTGAGGGAGGCCCACTTGAGGATTGTCACCAGGAGTACAAAAAGCAGAACAGGATAAGCTGCCAGAATACTGCTAAAGTTGCTTTTTGGAGAAGGTATTGGAAGGTACGAGTTCTCTTGGGTTGTTCTGCTGGAGAACCTTGTCATGCTAGCCTTCCTGATGAACTTTGGACAAGCTTGGGTCCTCATCTTGAGCACTAATTCCTGGCTCTGAAGGGGAAGATGACACATTGCTCAATCTCATGGATAAACTTGTTGCATAGGCTTTCCTGATGAGAACTCAGCTTTCCTCATCTCTGGAGGAGCTCAGGACCTCACTGTTGCTGAGGACAGCTGTAGTACTTTTGGGGGAGCTCTGGTGCTGATCTTAAGTGTTGTTTCCTAGCTCCAGTGTAGATCCCTCAGCCTGCTAGCACAGATCCTTCATCCCACTGACATAGACTTCCTAGCTTCCACCTGACCTTTTGGCCTTCCCAGCACATATCCATGAAGTGGACCTGCATGAGACTTTGTAGTGAGCTCTAGGCCTCCAGTTGGACTTGTGGGAGGCATTGTGATGAGCTCTAGGCTTCCAGATGGACTCATGCAGGATACCAGGATCTAAGCCCTCAGCTAGGGTCTTTAGTGCTTATGTGTGAGGATAGACTTCCTGCATGTATAGTATGTGATTCTTGGGTGATTCATTATAAAATGCTATTATAAAATGTGCTGTGTATTACATTGTTCCCCCTTGCAGGAAACCCAAACTATGATGCTCTTGATGTCATTCTGTCTCCTAGGTAAATGGGATACACATGTTAGAAAACAGGCTCCATAGCAGCACAGCAAATAAGAATTCATCCAAGATACAGCAGAGACAGGGGCTTGCAACATCTTTTCAGCCCCTCAGCATTTGCTCTTACCCATAACTGAATATAGATCCTGCTTCCTGAGTGGAGTTTTTGAAACATATTTTTATGACACTTAAATCTACTGAAAAAAGGGTGTTTTAGAATATTTACCTCATTCCATTTTTAAAAAGTTGGTCTATTTAATGTACATAGTCATCCTAGATATAATTTTTTTAAAAAATAGAAGTTACAGATTTCTTGAAAAACTATTTGTTTTCAAAGTGAAACTGACTTGGTGACTATCTGGGGATTGCTTACTGGCACTGGGTTGTGGCTGGCAGGTGATAGTCTAAGGACTCCTGCTAGGGTCTGTGGTTAAGTTTCTATGCCTCATTTCACTCCAGCTGTGCCACAAAGCACAGCTAAACCACAACATAAAAGGAAGTGTAGCCTTCCCTGAACACATGCAGACTTTTAGGCATCACCTATGTGTGTGACACTAGACCACCTGGCTTTTTCTACTGACAGCCCATTGGTCTTTCACAGGCATATTAGATTTAAATCAGACCTTTAGTTCTATTTTCTTTACTTCAAGTTTAAGTTTCATGGTGTGTAATGGGAACTGACTGAGCTGATGCAAAACTAAAACAAGAATAAAAATAAATGAGGTTTGTGACATTTGGGTTCTCAGCCTTGCAATGATTCTTAACCTAGTGTCAGTTTTCAGTTGCTATAACAAAGTACCTGATCATACAGTATCAACCTAAGGGTGGAAAACCTTATTTTGGTCAACAAATTTAGAGGTGTAGGTGCATGATTCCTTGGCCATGTTGCTTTGGGCCTTTAGCAAAACACATCATGGTGATAATGCATGACAGTAGTTGCTACTCGCTGGTGAAGAGGCATGGAAAGAGGATAAAGATAGGCTGGAAGCCCAGTGTCGCCTTTAAGGGTCAAGCGTTCAATGGCCTCAATTTCTCTAGGCCTTGGTCTTAATGTTTCCAATACTGCCACTTTAGTAGTATGGGCTGAGGACCCAGCCTTCAACACATTTGTTTTTGGTAGACATTCTAGATTCACATTATAAATTTTGTCATTATATTTAGAATGAATGAAATGCAAGTAGTTGTGAATATATATACTATATCAATATCTATCTATCTATCTTTGTTTTTATCAATAAAATATTTCCTTTACAGATCTCATAGTGCTAACTTTGATTATATCTTTGTGGGGATGGTTATTATGTGTGTAGGGAATTGACGCATTGAGTTGAAATTACTGTTAGGTTCATGTATTATCACTTTTTCCCATGGATGCTGTTAGTACTTAATAATTGGGGATGGTCTTATATAACAGAAATGTCAAATGATAATAGATTTAATAAAAGCAAATATAGAGGCCGGGGAGATGGCTCAGTGGACTAAGTGCTTTCCTGGCAAGTGCAAGGGCCTGAGTTCAATCCCTGGTTTCACAAAAATAAAAACAAAACAAAACAACAACAACAACAAAAACATGCAAATATAATTCATTCTGTAAGTCATTTATATGCTCACTCATTCGTTTATTTTACAATAATATAAAATCAAGAAACATGGAATTCAAGACTAGTTAAATAGACTAAAAGATTTTTGAATAATAGCTACTGGATTTTACCAACCTTTCCTTTCTTTCGGTGATGTCTCCTTATGGCTTGCCTCTAGATGTTCCCTCATGCAGTCATAGATGGGGCTTTTCATGGGTGCCTGGATCTAGAGCGTGTGGTACTGGGATTAAGGTGTGTGATTACTAAATTTGTGCACTCATTGGTTCGGCACAGTTCTGAGTGTAAAAAGAGGCCCACCCTGGCTGTGAATGCTACCCACACTGTGGGCACACAGCCTGGAAAGAATACAAGGGACAGAAAGGGGGCTACTGTTGCTGCTTGCTGCTTCTTTACTACTTCATTGCTTCGATGCCTTCTGCCTGCCATAAACTGTTTCTCCTCTGTGATTGTTCTGTGCCATGCCATCTTGCCTTGAAGCCAAGCAACTATGAACTAATAGCTCTACAGACTGTGAACCACAATAAAGTTTTACTGTTTTAACTTTTGTCTGCCAGGTGTTTTGTCTCAGTAATGAGAAAAATAACAAAACATGCCTGTAGTAATCATGTTAGCATTTTAGACAGAAAGAAAATCAGAGCATAAAAATGATTCTCTTTAGATTTTTTTGCTAGACCTCACTTCGATTCTTTTGCTTGCATCCTACTGGTAAGATTAAAATGGGACTGTTATACTTTGGATGTTGAATGCTTCCCAAAAGCTCAGGTGCTGAAGGCTTGATGCCTAACACAGTGAAATTCGAAGACTGGACTTTTGGGGAGTGGTTGTGTCATGGAGATTCTAACTTCAGGAGCAGATTAATCCATCTATAGGTTTCTCACTTCATGGTGTGGGAGTTGGTTTGATATAAAAAGCAAGATCTTTGCTTAGTAGCTATTGTGAGGTGGACAGCTTTGCTCCTCCACATGCTTTACCCAATGATCTTCTGACTTGTCACAGGCCCAAAGTAATGGGGCCAAATGACCATGAATTTTGTCGTGGTTTGGGTTTTTACAAGGTGAAGAATATAGTACAGAACACATTTTATAATAGTATTTTATAATGTATCACCCAAGAATCACATACTACATGTGCAGGAAATCTATCCTCATACTAAATACTAAAGAATCCAGCTGAGGGCCTAGATCCTAATATCCTCCATGAGTCCAGCTAGAAACCTAGAGCTCATAACAGTGTCTCCTGCAAGTCTGAATGGAGGCTTAGAACCCACAAGAAAGTCTCATGTAGATCCACTTCATGGATATGTGCTGGGAAGGCCAAAAGGTCAGTGGTAGAAGCTAATAAGTCTGTGCCAGGGGATGAAGGGCCTGAGCTAGCAGGCTGAGGGATCTGCACTGGAGCCAGGAAGCAATGCTCCAGGTAAGAATCAGAGTTCATGCAAGAAGTAACACAGCCATCCTCAGCAACCAGTGAGGTCCCGAGCTCCTCCAGTGATGAGGAAAGCTGAGTTCCCATCAGGAAAGCCAATGTGACAAGCTTCATGAGGCTGAGCAGCGCACCATCTTCCACTCTGGAGCCAGGAAGTGATGCTCAAGATGAGGACCAAAGCGCCTTCAAAGTTCACTGGGAAAGCCAGCATGACAAAGTCCTCCAGCAGAACAGCCCAAGAGAACTAGCAGC
>NDGM011132968.1:0-13774 GCA_002564305.1 Octomys mimax | reverse complement strand
GGTGGGCTGAGCTGGCCACACACACACAAAATGAATAAATAAATAAATAAATAAATAAATAAATAAATAACTAAAAAGAGCGATTTCCTGTGCAGCTGTGTACTGGCACGTAACTCCTTGTTCTCCAGATTCATCCTCTGTCCTGAGTGCACTGTGTGCATCCAGCGATGCGCACCACGGGCATTCTCCTGCCGGCGCCCTTGAGACTCTACCCGCACCCGTGCTCGCGGGAGCTGATAAGGAGAGCTCAGGCGAGCTGGGCGGGAGCCGGGAGACCGGTGGTGGCCGCCTGCGCCCGTGTGCCTCACGGGATGGAATAACTCGCGCGATGCGCAGCGGGAAGCAGGCGGGTGCTCTCCCGCTCCACACGCACAGCTCTGCTGTACCCGTGCGTGAACAGCGGGGCCGCGCTTGGAACTCAGGGTGCTGACCTTTTGGTTCAAGCTGAAGTCAGACAGCGGGACCACAGCGTGGATTTCCAGCTGCCACTGGTTACTGCGCTCCATCTGATCTGAGCTTTTTCACTCTAGCAAAAATTTATTAACTTCTGGAAATGGGTATCATTCCAAGATCAGGCTCAAGAGGTTTGGGGGTTAAGCGATTTTATACAACATTCATTATGTGATACGCATGAGTCTAACTGCTTTATTAAGTAATCTGTACTCCAAATGTAAGAGGACCAGGAGGGTCCCCATTTCACATACGAGAAAACAGAAACATCGGTTAAGAAACTTGCCTGATAGCACAGTCAGTAATTGTTTGAGCTAAAATTGGCAACCGTGCTCCGCAGCTCCGAATGGCTGCTACTGACCACTGCCTTTCAAAACACCTGCTGCCCTAAGCATTTTGTAAGGGAGTAGGCCAGACAGACACGTGCTTGCTGCCCTCCAGTATGATGTACTGTAGGAGCTGGCATTCAAGCAAGTAGCGTCCCCTACCGGGCCCCTGTCTCTAACCCTGGAAGCCGCTCTCCTTGAGGCTTCACACACTGCTCCAGCCCATCACCGGCTGAGTTAGTGTCACATCCGGCGCAGGGACCTCTCCTATCACTTGTGGGGCTTCAAAGCGTTGTGCCTTCCTATTCCAAGAGTTCAGGGTATTTTAGGCTCAAGAAATCCTGGGACTGGGGGGATAGCTTAGCAGTCTAAGCACCTACCTGGCCAGCTCAAGGGCCTGTGTTTGATCCCCAGTATGGCATGCTGCTCTGACCCAGGAATTTTAGGCATGGTGGCGCATGCCTATAATCCCAGCACTGGGGAGGCTGAGACAGGAGGATCACTACAAGTCTGAGCTGCATAGCCAGATCTTGTACCAAATAAACAAAAGATTAAAATAATATTTTCAGTCAAGACGTCCTGTCTGCTGACCCCACACAGGGCGCTCCAAGTGGGGTCTTTTGCTTTCATTTTCTGTCCAAACGTCCTTTCCTACTGCTGGCCCGGAGAGTTCAGTTTTGCCGTGCTTGTGCTCGGACTCTGGAAAGCACGCTGATTTTCGTCTACTTGGGATGAGGAAGGGGTCTGGCTGCAGAAGGTGAGTTACCAAAGCTCAAGGCTTCCTGCACCTTTGGGACACTTCCACGTGTGGTACCTCTCCCTGCTGGTATTCCGAATGTATCTCCCAGTGCCCCCACAGAAGGATGACCTCTACGGGATGGAGCCATTTGTCAGCCAGTAACCGCTAAACATTTTTCCACTAGAACTTTTGAACAAACCCTTGGAGCCTTGTATTCCTTTAGGACTGAAACAAACCCTGTCTTCTGCTGTTCATCCCTTCTCTAGTTCTGCACTTGAGGTCTCCATGCAACGGCAAACAGATACACTGAAATGATACCCAGGATGTGGAGGCAGATTGATTTACATCAGTGAGCACTGATTGGGATCATTCACAGAGTGTCAGACCCAGATCTCTAGTGCTTTGATATGATGCACATGCAGGAGGTCTAAAAGAGGTGCAAAGGCAAGACAGAAGAGCCTGGAGTTACGATGCACTAGCAGGATGTGAACATCGGTTACAAGGGTAAATTAAGGAGCATCACTTCCTGAAGCTTGGTGCAATGGGACAATCAGGCCTTCTGCATGTCCGGCTATGCTCTCATGGTTACAGTGTTCAAGAAAGTAATTGCAAAGCCACGAAGCAGTCACAGAGCCAGGCAGTTTCAAAAGAACAGAGGTTTAAAAAGAAAACTTACCCTGGTACCATGTTTGCATTTCATCAAGACCTGTCAGCCGATGTCACCAGCATGGCCTGCCTGTTCGGCAACATCCCTTGGCATGTTGCTCCTCGGGACAGCCACCTGGCTTCATGATCTGCAGCTCCTATGCTCCGCTTCTCCCGGCTCTCCTGTCCTCTGCAACTGTCTGTATAAGGTTATCCTAATGTCTCCTCCAGCAACTTCTGCAAGTACAGCAAACTTCATGCTCCGACTGCTGATTTATATCAGTTTCTAGCCACTGCTCTTCCTTCGTTACCTATTTTATCTCAGGAAAATCAACTACTTTGAAAGTTGAGGCAGTAGCATTTTTCTTTTATCATTTTCTTCTGCATCTGTAAAGCAAAGTCTCTCATTTTGGGATCAAAGAGAGCAGGAGGCAGAGGCTTGCTCTCAAAACATGCAACAAAAATGCTTGCTCTTTACTGAGTGTTTCATATTTACTTATTAGAACTCAGCTGCATGCTTAGTTTTGGTTCTTATCCATCTTTATAAAGCTGTATGAAATCAGTAGTTACTGTCACCCTTTTACAAATGAGGAAAGTGAAGCATGTAATGTGGACGTGATTTAACTGGTCAGACAACTAGCAAGCTCTCGTTCAAGCCCAGGTCTATCTCATCCAGTCAGCTGTGTCCTCCTGTTGGTGTCCCAGCCACGTCACTCCTGCTTCTGAGCTTTAGCTTCCTTACCATAAAATGAGGGCTTGTGGTGGATGATGACACTTCTTTCAGTTCTTGCAAGTGTATATGTCCAAGGAGCAGGGTGGAAGTTTGGAGGGACCGTGATCCCTTGTAGTTCTCTCCAGGGGATAAGGAGCTCTGTCTTTGAGTCCTATGAAGAAAGTAGGGCTCAGTCTCAGCAGACTGAAGCAATATGTGCCTGATGAAAATTCAGTTCTACAGTAATTTTCTAAACAAAAAAGTGTGATAAACATGCTATCTTACATATAGTAAGAGAGGATTTTTAGGAACACACAGAATTTATAACTTGTGAAATGTTGACACAAGTAGTTTGAAGGCCTGTTTGCGTCCGATTTAGAGAGATAAGCTGAAGTTGTAGGGCTGCTCGGGGTCCAGACACAAAGCTCTTGTGTGGGGAGAATTCCGGAGATCACTTTTCCCAATGCTTTCAATTTACACGCATGACCTAAGGGGGACAGAGGGTGAGGAGGTGCAGGTGACTCAGTCATAGGAATGCCCTGCGTTTTTATAATCATCTCGTTTAATGAGTAGAAAAATTTAATGGCACCAAGCTTAATGGTCATTGTGCTTTACTGATTGTTGCACTCTGCAGAAAAGGAGGATGGCTGAAACGCTAGCGCAGTGCCACCTGCTCCCCAGGGCGCTGTACGCGGTGCCTGCCACCATACTCACTGAGTGTGTCTTCCAGGTGAACGCTCTGCAGGAAATCTCTGTCTCTCTAAGGCATTAGTTTCGATGGTGCTATAGCTCTTTGCAATCTCTGCTAATGCCTTTGTTATTATCTGGTGCTTTGAATAATATTTTTAACAGTGTTAAGCTCGCTGAGTTGCTGAGCTCAATTCTATAAAAGGATTGACCACGATCAAATTAGCATTTCATTAACTATTTTAAATACAATGCAAGACTGTTGAACAATGCTGATGGGACATCTGAGAATTGATAATGCATTGAGTTGACCTTCAAATCCGCATTCTCCCATGCTATGAGAAAAGTGCGAAGGGAGATGTGGGCTGAGAAACCCGAGACACTTTATTTCTATCATAGAAGAGGCGTATCTCTAAAATAATGAGAACGATTTGTTTGCACGGCAATTCTCAGAGGAGCATTTCAGAAAAAGCAGTGAAATTGTCAGAATAACTTTCCCAAAAGCCAGATTTTTGGGTAAAATCTTTTGAGAACTCATGCTGATGTCCTTAAGCAAAGCTAGTGATGGAAGGGCTGCAGTCAGGCCAGGACTTCAAACACCTTCCTGACCTACAAGCTGACCCTGCCCAGAGTGAATGGCATTTCCAGAGGCAGTGTCCAAGGAGAATGTGAGAGCTTGGTCCAGAACAAAGCTCTGACCTGAGCACACTGGTCTGGCAGACAGTGCATGAAGCAGGAGCACCTAGGCAGTGGTGACTCAGACTCTGTCACCACTGCAGCCACATGGCCTAGAGGAGCAACACGTTTGGGCAGGACTCTAAGCAGGGAAAGTAGGATCTAATAACCCAAGAAGAGGGGACTCAGCAAGCCACAGGCAAAGAATCTAGGCCTAGTCAAAATGGTCAGTCTAACACTACATTATCACAGAAAATTAGCATACCAAAGTCTGTTTATATTGACTAAGCACGCAACGCAGAAAGCAAGGAAGTGGTAGAAAGGAAGGGAAAGGAAAAAGATGATGAGAAGAGAAGAAAATGGAAACAAAGCTTCTGTAAATAAGGAGAGAAAGAAAGGCTGAAGGGAGGGCAAAGCAATGGGAAGAAAGAGAACCAAGTTATCACATGTACAGGTGCAAAGTCCCAAGTATGAATGTGACATTATATATACCTAAGACGTACCAGTAAGCCTAATTAATTAAGAAAAGATTGATACACCCTCCAAGAGCAAGAAAAAGGTGTTGATTGGTTGAAAGAGCAGAGTCCGTCTAGGCACAGCAACTACAAAGCATAAGAGGGAAAAGTGACTTTAAACCTCTCCTGGTAGATGTGCCAGGTCTCCAGTCAAAGAGGTGAGCGGCAAGAAGGCAGGGCCCAGAGCTCACGTTCTGAAGGCCTCTGCTCAGCTCCACTGTGGTTTCAGCATCACAGACCAGCGTACGTCTCACCACAGGCACAGAGAGGACACAGATTGCATTCTCTGACTTGATGTTTGCGCCTCTTTCCGTCACCCTCCCTCAGTGCCTGGTCAGGTTCTCTGAGAAGCCCACCTCTGCCAACATGGACACAGCAGCAATCAGGTCAATGTGTATTACATGCCAGCAGCCTGTTCGTGGTAGCAACTTACAAAAAATTGTTCCTCCGTCCACACTGGGGGTTCCTCATTCAGGTAGTGACACATCTTTTTCTACGAGGGCTATGAATTCAAAAAGAACTATGTTTTTTTCAAACAACAGCTCTATTTTCAATAACTTGAGTATTTTTAGAGCATTATGCAGTTTAATGATTCTAACAACTTAAGAATATGGAATATACTGTAGTATCCCCATTTTTATTGTCAAAAGAAAACTTCACACGGTGGAAGACATTTGTTCACAGTTAAGTAAGAAGAGTTTATGCTGGAGCATGCCCCTGTGGACCTGACTGCTCTTGACCTCTTTCTGCCCTATTAAAATTAAGCTGAAGTAGTACATTCTCCTCAGCTGAAAGACTGTCTTCCCTTTGTCCCCTTTGACCTTGGGTCTAGGGAACACCATTGTTCTACGACTTTCAGTCACCATGGCTTTGCTCCATAAGGGATCCAAACTTTCCAGTAAATCTACTCACTATAGGCTTTGCAAACCTTGCTGAAAGTCTTATGGGGAGGCAAAGACATTGTTATTATTATTTTCCACTGTTTGATTCACTCAGCGTTCATTAGATGATTACAGCTGTTGGATTTGATGGATGCAGCAGTCTATCTTGTCACTGTCATCCTGAGCTGGTCTGTAGCTACTCAATAATTACCACCAAGTGAAGCAAGGGCATGTTCAGGAATGCTAATGGATTATCAGTTTTCTTTAAGCCTCATTACATTTCTTGATAGCAAAACCTCCCATTGACAAAATCTCATCTAATATGATTTTCCAGAGTCCCTCATTGCTTGTCAGACACAAAACTGTCTCTCCATGCATGCAGCAGGTTGGGAACCACTCCAATTGCCTGTTATGCCATTGTCTCAAGCATTTATTTTTGTTAGAGGATTTTGTGTGTAAATCTGTCGTGTGTGTGTGTGTGTGTGTGTGTGTCTGTCTGTCTGTCTGTCTGTCTGTCTGTCTGTGTGATAAGACTGAGATCTCAGGAGAAAGTAAAACAAACACAATACTTAATTCTGTTACAGAATTGAATTGTCTGATCGAAAATTAGTTAGGTCTCTTTGAATCACTGAATTTCATCCTCAGATGTGTGTTTCTCTGATAGTAAATGGTAAAATGATCCACTCTGCTCTTAGGCCCCCAAACCTGGATATCATACTTGATTTTTCTCTCTCTGTCTTAGCACTCATGTCCACTCCATCCCCAAATCCAGTTGGCTCTGCTGATTCTTTCCACCTCTATTTCTGCTACCATATGCATAGGCTAAGCCCTTACCACATCTCTCTGGATCTACTGCAACCAGCTCCTCAGTTGGGTTTTCTGCTCCCTTTCTTGGCCTCTTAGAATCTATTATCCTGAGAGAAGCCAGAATCATCTTTCTGAATCACAAGGCATCACCCTTCTGTTTCAGATGCTAACACTATCCATTGTGGTTCAAATAAAATTGAAGCTCCTCCACGTGGTCACATGGCCCTGCAGGAACTGGCCCTCCTCCAGTGCTCTAACTTCTTTTCCCACAAATCACACCATCCAGTACCCACAAGCTCAGACACCTCTCAGGGATTTGGTCCTTCTTATTCTCTTTACCCAGGTCTTTCTTTCCTATGACCTTCATATAGTTCCTTGTGTCACTTGGGTTGTGATTCATATGTCACTTAAGAGTCCTTTCTCAGAAATCGTCTTCCTACCTTTAGATGATTTCTGTAATATTGCCCTGTTTCATGTCCTGCATAGAATGTGTCACTGTTTGGGATTTTATTTCATTTGAGTGTCTCCTTGTTTCTTGTCTGCCTTCCACCATGGAGGATAGGAACCCTACTTTCCCTGTCAGCTGCTACATCCTTGCTACCAAGAAGAGTTCCTGACACACAGGAGAAACATAAGGGAACACTGAGGTGATGAAGGATGAGTGAGTGAATCTCATCAACTCCTTTCTCTTTAAACCAAGGGTGGAAGTGATTGGTTGAAAGCTGTAAAGCAGTCAGGCTTAAAGTTGGTTCCGCTACGGAATTTCCAGTGTGTCAAGATGAATCAAATTGGTTCTCAAATATGGGTGATTTGCCCTTCTGTGACACTGGGCAACATCTGCAGTTTCATTCCATTGTTACAGCTGGAGAGGCCCTGCTCGTATCCAGCAGGCAGATATAAGATATGCCGCCAATCATTGTACAATGCATAAGATAGCCACTCACAATGAAGAATTGCCTGAGTGAAAGTGCTGAGGTTGAAATCCCTACTTTGTTGGTCAGAAAGGCAAGATACCCCTCCTATATTTTTGTGTCCTCTTTGGCACCTGAAAACCCTCACATAGAGAACTTCTCTAAACTTTCTTAGTTTCCCCATCTAATGGATTCAATATCTCTCCATCCAGGAAGGACACTGCCTTTGACCACCAAGGTCATGTTTTCCTTTCTAAAGTAAACCTTTTCACATCTAATTAGCTTAGGACATCCTCTAAGGTAACATCCAATTAATATTAAGTTTTGAAATTTGTTATAGCTATGAAATTGGTCACCCACTTAGCTCACTTATATTTGTTCATCTTGTAAGCCAAAATTCTATACTTTTGGGTAGCCCTACCTACATCCCAGGCAGGGTTGCTTTTGGCTCTACGCTATGTTCTTTTAGGACTCAGATCATATTCCTTAAAATATTGACCAAGAGCTCTTCATTTTGCCCAGCCTTGGTCCATCAGGCACCTGAGTCCTGGCAGAGCGCGAAGTCCAGAAGGAGGGCTGAGTACAATCTGGAAAGAAGACGCAAGCCTCAGGTTGTGCAGCCATTCAGAATGACGACAAATAAACCTTGCCCAGTGAGCACTGCAGGAGAAATGTCTTTCACTGCAGCCCAAGAAAGTTGCAAGGCAGGTGCACTAATTGACGTCTCTTCGGATGTGGCCTCTCTTGTGGGCGAAGTCAGGCATCCTCTAGGAAGGCAGGTGGAGCCCATTCTCCGTCAGCTTAGAAAGAGTCAGGATGAGCAGTTATCTCTGAGCCGATGGTGAGGGTCCCAGGAGTGGGAGTACCGTGGGCTCTGCAATTCCCTGAGCCGAGGACCAGAGAGGCGGGTTGTTATCAGTACCTTGAAATGAGATAAGAAAAACAAAGTAGCAGGCTTCCCGCTGCGCTCCTGGGAAGGCAGCTTCCTTAAGCTTGAGGTGCTATTGAACTCAACACAGCTGCAAACAAACAAAATTAGAAATGAATGATAGATTTCCTTTTTAAAATAGAACGTGAAACAAAAGCTTTTATGTGTGTCGCTGTGAGCAAAGAAGTGGCAGTGTCTGCTGAAGGAAAATAGTTCTGAGGCCCCCATTCCTTTCCTATCAGCCGCAGTTTCATTTAAAACACAAAACCCTAATCCTTGTAAGGCCTGCAGGAACGTCGCTGGGCCTCCTGGTGTGGGTGGCGGGACTGAGGCTTGGAGAAGAGAAAGAACTTAGCCCAAGCACACAGCCCATCAGTGGAAAAGCCAGAATTTACAGTTGAGGAGTTTCAGTCCCTGAGTCTCCTGCAGGAGAAGGGGTACAACCTGTGGGTACAGAGGTTGGATATCACTCTCCTCAGCTCATCTTATCCACCAACAAACTGACCTTGAATGAGACACATCCCTTGTTTGGCCTTCCCTGTTGTGAAATAGTGCTGAAAGACCCCCGATGCGTCTCTCCTTTCCTAACCAGGCAGAATATGACTTCAGCACACGCTGCTAACAATACATTGTGCAGTGTGCATACTATATGCTAGATATTATGATCAACACATTTCACACATCTCGTTGATACGTACATCCCTACCTATAGGCATGTACTGCCATGTACATGTGAGAAAACTGGGATTAGTGTTAATAACTGGCCCAGAGTCCCAGGGTCAATTTGTGGTCACAGTGGAATGTGAGCTTTCACCCATGACCTCAGAGATGAAACTATAATGTAAGCATGTGTACTAATGTTTGTTGTGCCTACCGATCTCACAGGGCCCAGGATCTCATGCCCATCCTCAGAAATCCCTCCCCTTTTGAACTCTCTGGTTGTGCTAGGCTAAAACCTGCCTCGTCTATCTTATGCCTATTGATCTCAGGATGATTCAAGACTCCCAGGATTATCTTATTCTATGCAACAGCTGTTTAGGTAAGGGAGTACCTTGATGGCTCTTACTCTCTTAATCTCATCATCTCTAAATTATTCACCCAGTTTTCCATGTGTACCTGCCTTTTTTTTCCCCACATGGACACTACAGAACGCTCCTGCCTAAACACTAATATACTTGATGCTTTCAACTTAGAGAATTATTACTGATCAAAAAAGCAACAATTGGGGCCGGAAGATGGCTCAGTGGAACAAGCGCTTCTCTGGCAAGTGCAAGGGCCTGAGTTCAATCCCGGTTCTGGAAAAAAAAAAAAAAGAAAGAAAAAGAAAAAAAGGAAAGAAAAAAAAAAAAGCAACAATTGCAGGCAGAGTAGGGGGGATGGTAGCTTCAGTGCAGCTTTGAACAGGAATATTTTATTTCAGGCCACAATAAAGCTACAAGGATGTAACAACTATCTTTGCACATAAAACAAGCAGGAAAAAGGAGGAAGAGAATCAGTCAAGGAAAGGAAATTGTAGGATGAAGATAAAAGTGGAAGTCAGTAAATGGAAGACAGGCCAGTAAGACTGAAAATCCACAATTGGAAGTGACAAATCGTAAGCATCAATGAAGACATCACTACAGCCCCTTTGCCAGTGGTGGAGAAGCTTTTGGAGCTTCCAGCGATAACAACCAGAATGCTGAGGCACACCTGCCCTAGGTCTTCCAGCACAGCAGACATGAAAAAGATAAACAGAGATTATCATGAGCAACATTACGCCAAGAAATCCTACAAATTATTTAAAAATAGACAAATACCTTAGAAGAGGTGCACAACCAAATCTCTCCTTCTCTGTCTCTCTCTCACACACACAAACACACATATAAATGCAATCTGAATATTATCTTTATTAAAGAAAATGAATCTGAGTAAATATTATCATATTTACTAAAGATAATTAATTTTACAAAAACATCTCTAAAGCCCCTGGTGGATTTTACCAAAATTTGATGCAAGCATACTAATTTTCTGCAATCATGTTCACAATATAAAAGAATTGAAAAGGCAACAATTCCCATCACATTTTTTGGGGGGAAGGAACATTGCTCCTAATACTCAAAGCATGTGCAAATATTACATAAAAAAGAAACTGTAAACCAGCATCCTCTCCGACACTAGGCAAAACTTAACCTTTTAACAAATTAAATTTAATAAGACAGAAATAAGTTAACATATCAGGGCTGCAGTTTACAGCAGGTACATCAAATTCCTTTAATATTTGAACATTGTTCAATGGAGTATACTATATTATTAGACTAAGAAAGAAAAAGCACACAACAATCTCAATATAAATCAAAACACATTTGACAGAATTTAATGCTTGTTCATGATTTGAAAAATGCAATAACCTAGAAACAGGAAAACAGTTATTCAATCTGATAGAGAACATCCCTGAAGAACTTAGCAGCTGACCTCATGCTTCATGGTGAAGAGGTGAGTGCCTCTCCTTTAAATCTGGAGTGGAAAGATAATGCATGCGGGCAATGCTTTTTGCAGCATTGTTTTGGAAGCTCTGTCCATTGTGTAAGGCAAGAAAAATGCCCATACAAATTAGAAGAGAAGAAATAAAGCTGTTCCTATTAACCACACAAACTCTTAATCAAAAATCATAAATAATCTTATAAGAACTACAAGAACTACTGAAGTGTAGTGATACTCCCCTGTAATCCCAGTACTTGGGAGACCAAGGAAGGGGATTCCCACAAGTTCGAGGCCAGTCTGAAAACATGGAAAGACCTTGCCTCCAAAAACCTAAAGAAAAAGAACTAATAAATGAATATTAATTTTGTAGGATACATGCTAAATATAATACAGCTAGGTGTGTTGCTATTCAAGAAATGAATCACTATAAAATGAAATTAGAAAACAACCTTTATATTATATAGTGTTTTTATAAATTATAAATTATAAAATAGGTATAAATTTAGCAAAGGATATGCAAACCCTGTCCAGAAAAATCTAAAATAATATTAATGAGAAATATGAAACAACTGTAAAAGAGATATACATCAAATACATAAAGAAGACTAAATATCTTAAAGGACCAACTTTTCCTAAACTGACCTATAGATTTAATACAATTGCAATCAATTCCAACAGGCATTAAAGTTTGTGTATCTATATACTGTCAAACTGACTCCCCAGTCTCTAAGACAATTCAAAAGAAATAAATCGTGAAAGTAAAATTGGAAGTAAAGTTGAAAAAAAGAACAAAGTCACAGAAGTGAGATTACCTGATTTCAAAGCTTGTTGTAAATCTGCAACAGTCAAGATAGCACAGAATTAGGACAAAGTTAGAGAAACGTAAGTTGGAGAAAAGAGCACATGGTAGGCCAGGGAGATAGCGCGGTAGTCTAAGCACCTGCCTGGCAAGCGCAAGGACCTGGGTTGGAACCCTGGTATCACATGCCATGCCTGCCCCAGAACCATGGTCTTGCCATGCTGGCCACTGAAACTAAGCATGGTGGTGCACACCTATAATCCCAGTACTGGGCAGGCTGAGACAGGAGGATCCAAGACCATTACAGCATCCACCACTATGCTTCAGTTTTTCTGGCATGATTTGATAACCAAAAAAAAAAAAAAAGAGAGAGAAAGAGCAATGAACTTCTGTTATTATAGCATGACATATGCAAAATGAACTTACTTGGAACATCAACCCATTGGTGAAAGATGACATAATTAAGTGCTTGGAAGAAAACAAGTGAAAAGTCTTAGTGAAATCGAATGAGGAAAAGTTTCTTAAATAGGAAGCTAAAAGTGTTACATATAAAATTTAAAAATTAATAAATATAATTATATAAAAAGTTAAAACTGCTGTTTAAAGTGTTAAGAAAATATGCTGAGCAGACGACTCAGCAGCTTAAGCACCTGCATGACAAGGGCAAGCTCCTGGGTTTGATTCCTGATCAACCAAAAAAAAGTAAAAATAAATAAAGTTTTAAGAAAATTAAATTCAAGTCACAGATTAGAAGAAAACATTTTCACAATATATTTTTAGCAAAAGGATTTTATTGCAAAGGAAACTTGGAGTTAACAGACATCTTTGTTATTTTAATTGGGGCACCATTCTGGAGTATGGACATACGCCAAAACCTGACCACGCCAACATATTAAAACATACACTTTATTGTTTATCTCTTATTGAGCTCTTTTAGAAATGAAGAAATGAGAAAAAGAAATCAACTTTCATAATAGGGAGGTGGACTCCTCAATGAGAAGCAAATAAGAAAACTTGGAAGATAATTCAAAAATGGTCATCATGTATTAGGCAGACACTGAATCAAAAAACATTTGGTCAGGTATCTCTTAAATCCTGGGTTCATTCGGATGCACTTTATGGAAGAGATAATCTGAGAAGAGTTTTAAGAAGTGGTTGTAGGGTGTAGGTAGCACTGTAACACATGGTATTTATGCTTAGCGCAAGAAGAAAAAATATTTAAGCACAGGCTTAGAAATGCCACCCTGTCACATACTCTGCCTGCAAGCAGAGTTTGTTTCAGGGGCATTTGGAGTAAACAGCTCTTCCACGGTCTATCTCTCTCAACTGTGTTGACCATGACAGAAAGTGTCTCGTCACTCATCCGGGAGCCTTAGATCCACCTTCAGCGCCATCTTCCACACCTCCTTGAGGCAGCCTGGCAAGAGAGGCTCCCACACGCCCCCACGAGCTGTGGCCTACTGCTGGGGCAGTCGGCTGTCAGCGCCCTCCCGCAGTGCCTTTAGTTTTCTCAGTGATTGGGCAGAGACCACTCCCTCTGCAGTGTGTCCTCCTCAGTGAGTAGCATCCCCGTGTGTGCCCAATACAGGGCTACATTCCAGATGTAGCTCAAATTGGAGCTTTCTAATGGGTTGGACACAACGTCTTCGGAGCTTCAACCCACTCCGAGGTTTTCCTGAGATAGCTAGGCTAGCCTTCAATTTCACCAGGTTGATAAATGTAGGAAAAAAACTGGAATGTTTAAAAATGTGGGCTGGTCCTTAAGACTATGCAATTAAGGGACACTCTTGGAGCTAGGAGGGTGAGATGTTAGCTCAAGCTCCAAAGATCCTGCAATCAACAGAGATACCAAGAAGCCGAGCAAGGGCTGGCCAAATAGCTCAGCGGACTGAAGTGCCTGTTTAGGCAGGCAGCAGCGGCTGGCCCGGGTTTAATCCTAGGCTGGCTGTGCCGGCCCCGCCCCTGGGGCATGCTGAGACTCCATTGAGACTGGGCGTGGTTGCATGCGCCTGTAATCCCAGCGCTTGGGAGGCTGAAAACAGGAGAATCACTACAAGTCTGAGCTACATAGTGATACCCTTCAGATCCTGTAGACTGTGTACTAAATACAAAAGAGGAAGAAGAGGAAGAAGAGGCCAGAACAAAGAAAAGTAAGGTTAATAACATCAAACCTGGGATGAGGAGATTGCTCAGCAGCATAAGTGCCTGCCTGGAAAGTGCAAAGTCCAGTGTTTGATCC
>NDGM011132959.1:0-11241 GCA_002564305.1 Octomys mimax | reverse complement strand
TAACTGTCTCTCAGTCGCTATCATCAGTGATTTTATAAATCTATCTAGTAATTTTAGTAGCTGGGTCACAGTTTTGTATAATTTTAATATTCTACATAAGAATAATGTCCAAGCTGTCATTTTTTACTGAATTTAGGTATTTCCTACATTTTGATATTTGTATTTTTTTCTAGATTAATTTCTAAATTAGTTTCATGATTCTCATCCTAGGATAAAATATTTCAAGAAAGATTCCTGAAATACAAGTTGATGAGCGTTATCAGCTAATCCCAACGATGTTTTCTCTAGATGTCCACTACTTCTTGGAAAATACTGTGGCTAAAAGTCTATCACCTTAGTTTATAAATTTTGTTTCGGTAAAAGTTGAATATTTTATATTAATTAATTTATTTTTTGCACACTGGGGATTAAATCCAGGGCCTTACACTGAGCTATGTCCTGAGCCCTCCAACTTTCCTTTTTATTTTTATTTTGAGACAGTGTCTCACAGTGAATTTTGCAGGCTGGTCTTGAATTTGCCATCTTTCTTCCTCGGTCTTTCATGATACTGGGTTGCAGGCATATATCAACATGCCTGGCCTCAATTTGAGTGCTTTATCGGAAAGATAGAAAGCTAGCAAAGATTTATCTAGTGGAGATGGAGACTGAGGCTTCCTTAAGGCAAAAAGCTTTATTTAAATAAATTGTAGGGGAATGCTCTATGCATGTCATATAGATATTGGAAAGCTATCAAATAATTTGAGCATGCTATATTATTTCTATGTGTTTATTGCTAACTTTATTCCATGTTGATATTGAATTTCTAACCAAAAGAAAATAATTTGAGAAAGGAAATCTGACTCTGAGTATTCTTTTATTAAGATTGATGGGTAAACTCTGCTCCCTGCGAGCACAGAGGCCCACTCCTCCCTGTCTGGAGTGCTTTGGCTACAGCCTGGGAGCAGGATGCCCAGGCCATGAGGTAATGAGGAAGCCTTTGGAGGAGGATGTGTATCTATTGCTTGGGGGAGAGATAAGGTTGCAGAGCACGCAGTGCAGGATTATGAAAAACCTGGAATTTAAACCAAACAATTTGACTTCAGCAGACATTTAACCTCAGGCTGAATTAGAAATATTTAATTTACCTTAAATAAAGTATTTGAAGAATGAAGAATGGATATCATAGAAAATGTTTAAATCAGAATAGCTTTCTAGAGCAAAATGAAGAAGCTCCTTATGTTAGGAAAAGAGAAACAGTTAAAAATACTGAAAAGCATAAAATAAAATAATGAAATATAAGAAAATTGCACCAAGTCAGTTATATCTGAATTTTATAGGCCTATGCAAATTGTCTTGTCAGTTAATACAGAGTTTCAGGGAAGACTAACCTTTCAAACCTTCAACTAGCTTTAGCATGGTGCTTCCACACTGTAACGAAATTGAAGTTCTTTATGTGTCCTAACATGCTGTAGGATGCTACTGAAATACAGAAATATTCTTGTTCTGGATTAACTTGACATTTAAAAAATATGTCACTCACACAAGAGATATCATTTGTGGATTGCTCCGACCTGGAGCTACCCCACGGGGGCACACAACATCGTAGTGCTATGGTGTGCACTGGCCTTGGAGTTTTGTAAAGTACTCAAGCAAAAGAAGAGGTTTAGGGAAGTTTTAACTGAAATAAGGAGAAGGAAAATAGGTCTTAGGTTTCAGGAGTGGCCTTGATTGGGTTGTCACACAGTCCCTCAACTTAGAATTACCTATATGCAAGTGGGGAAGAGAAATTGTTTAATTGTTTAGTGGACACTTACTAGAGGTGTCTCTGAAGTTAAAAGATGACTGAATAGGATTCATGTCTTTTAGCCCAGTTTTTAAAAACATAGTGCTTATAGTAAGCTGGGATTTTAGGAAGAACTGGTTATTTTGCACTATCATTTTAAAATATCTTTAGGAGCAGGTGGGCTGCATTTTATGTCATAGAGGAAGTTTATTACATTTTAAATTTTTCAGAACTCAGGAGCCCAGTAGGCGGTGGCACCTTTCCTAAGGAGGGAGGGCCCATATTTTATGCTAACAGTGAAATGTTTATTCCTGGTCAAAGTCCTAGTTTAAACAAAGCTATTGTTTATTGCTTATTTTAATTTCCATTAACGCGGCTGCATTCACTGTTTTTCAGGCCCTTCCCTAACTAGCAGCTCCACTTGTGTACTAACTAAATAAACTCCTCTCCAATGGCCTGAAAATGTGGCAGGCTTGGCTTTCGGGCTCAGGCCTGCCTTTCTCAATATCTTTGTCTTCCACTACCCCAGGCCTGGTGGTCACAGGCTGGTAGTCAGCATGGCTGGCTCAAGACTTTGGCTTAAGAGGAAATTAAGCTGGCCCTCAGGTGTCTTCCAGTTTTCTATGACATCCCAGTGAGCTTCCTGATAAAATTCAACTTCTTTTAGCCTTATATAGAGTATGAATTGTTCACCTGGAAGGAGATAGTGTTTAGAATGGTCTTCTAGGAATCTGCTGGTAGGAGGAAGTTATTTATTCTTTCTCAGTTGTCTCAGATCTGGAAATTCTTATTCAAAGCCAGTGGTCTTGAGCAAAGCACTTGTGAAACTGTAGTATTTCAGAGACTGTGCTGACTCTTCCTAGGGGTAGGGTGCCAGCTGTGTGTAAAGGATTCACTTCCAGAGTCATTCTGAGGACAGACTTCAGAGTGGCCTGAGAGGGTGTCCCCTAACTCTGGATCTGGCCAGGTTGGGTCTCTTGTACCATTTCTCTCAAATCTTTGCTGTCTCAAAACTTACTAAACAATCTGACCAGAAGCCCTCAGCTCCATGACAGCTCCTCTAGGACTGTGAATGGATAAATTTAAGAACACTTGAATAGTACTTTATTGTCTTAAAAAAACACACAGCTTTTTTTTTTTAAATCTATTTGTTGGTTGATGGACATATGAGCTGTTTCTAAGATTTAGCAATTATAAGCTGTGGCACTATAAAAATGGGTATACATATATCACTGTGTTATGTTTTTAACTCTTACAGGAGGAAACCAGGAAGGGGAATAGCAGGGTCAAATGGAATCTGTAGTCTCAGTTTTTGTGAGGAATCTCTATGCTGATTTTCACTGGCTGTACCAGTCTACACTCCCACCAACATTGCAGAAGGGTTCCTTTTTCCCCACAGCCCCACCAGCATTTGTTATGACAGCCATTCTTTCTGTAGTGAGAGGGAATCTCAGTGTTGTTTCACTTTGCATCTTTCAAATGAGCAGTGATGAACATTTTTTCATATATTTATTTGCCATTTATACTTCTTCTGAAAACTGCCTATTATTTTCAGATGCCTATTTTTGAATTGGGTATTTAGATTTTAGGGATGAGGTCTGATTTTTTGTGTTTCAGTTCTATAGACATTCTAGATACTAGTTCTTTGTCTGAAAAACAACTGGCATATATTTTCCCTCTCCACGGGTTTTCTTTTTACTCTGTTGGTGATTTTTTGCTGGATAAACTTGAGATATTTATCATTAAATGGATGGACCTTGAGACTGTACTCATAAATGAAATAAATGGGACACATATGTGTAAATATCACATTGTCTCTCTGGCGTGAGATACTGGAAGTATAACTAAGAACCAAAATGTGTGACAGAGATTGTGGGGAGATAACTCAGTTGAATAAGCACTTGCCTGGCAAGTACAAGGGTCTGAGTTCAATGCCCAGCTCTGAAAAAAAAAAAAAGAAATAGGAAATAATTGTTCAAAAGGAGAGAGGAATTGGGAGAAGGGGATAGAAGGGATAAGAAAAACAATGGATAAAATGGGAACAAAGCTTTGTTAATAAGGAGGGGAAAGGGGCTGAAGAGAGGGCAGGGAGTGGGAAAAAAGAGGAACTAAGATATATCATGGACAGGTACAAATTCCCTATGATGAATATGATCATGATGCATATCTAAATTGTACCAATAAACTTAGTTTAAAAACAGAACACTTAAAACCAGTTGATGCTTTTTTTGCTGAGAATAATAGGCAGAGAAAATTGGAAGCTTGTCAGCAATTGTATGTCATAATAGAATGGTAAAATATTGTTAGAGTCTATGGTTCCATTTGGCTGCTGAAAGAATAATGGTTTATTTTAGAAGAAACACAATACTTTGCTTCAGAAAATGCAATGTATCTACATAGTTTGAATGGCTAGCACCACTTCTTCAAATAAAAATTCACACACAAGCCCATGTGCACAACATGGGTACATATGCATACACACAAACTCAGTCTATTGTCTGAATGGTGGAAATGAAAAAAACTGTCTCAGAGGAGACACAGCTAGAAGTAGAACAGAAATTCACATTGAGAGTGGGACATGGCCTTGGTGGAAATTCCTGGTGGTGTCAGGGAGGTGTGCTGAAGTGGTTAGCACTGTGGGCACGTGACACTGCTGTCTACCTTTGTGGATGAGGAAACAAACTCAGGCTCACAGCAGCCCATGGATGCAGGCATTGCCGTGGAGTGGCCATTAGGGCTCGGGTCTGGTGATGGTTCTCATGTAGTCCCTCTTCAGGCTCGCAGCTCACAGGCTGGCCTTCTTAAGGCAATTTTGCTTTTATTTGCTCCCCAAAAAACTGTCCATAAAACTCAAGGCAGGTTTCCATGAATCAGAAACATGGAATCTGAGAGAGAGGAGAATTAGGGATCATGTAGGTCAGCTAATACGCTTTTATCTGATTCTGGAGTCCTTTGCTCTTCGTTCCTGAGCAGGCTTATCTCACTGCTGTTGGAAAGCTATAGCAATTGGGACCTTTTGTCGTGGGAACTGGGTTTAGAATCTGATGCTGATCCCTGGTGAGGCATAACCTCCCGCAGCACTAGAGGAGTGTCAGGATGGGAAATAGAAGACAAGTCATTTTCTGTCTCCGCAGGGGTGTGTGTGTGTGTGTGTGTGTGTGTGTGTGTCCTCATGTTTTGTATGCATATGCATCTGTTTATCTGTGTCTCTGAATATGCATACATGTAAATGTATGTCTTTGTGGTCACATGAGTGTTGTGTATTTCTATGTGTGCTAATGTACATGAGTGTGCTCGAGTCTGTGCTGACATGTCTGTATATGGGTATACATGTATATTTGTCTTTGTGTGTAGAGATGTCTATGTATAATGTCTGTGTATAATGGTTCATCTGTGCATCTGGGTGCACATGGTACAATTGTGTATATGTGTATGTGCATATATATGGGTAGGTCTATGAATATGTGTACATTTGCTCTGTGTTTTTGTACATGTGTATTTGTGTGTATTTTTATCTGCAGGTGTGTATGCTTCTCTCTAAATGCCTAAGAATCTGTATATGTCTATATTCATGTTAATTTGTGTCTCTGAGGGTATATCTGAATGTGTGTATGTTTCTGTATAGCTACACACATGTGTTTATGTGTGGATGTATGTGTTTGTGTGGACATATTTGTGTATTTGTGTAAATGATACAAGTGAAAGTTTTGTGTGGTGTGTGATCATCTGTGTGTGTGTGGCTGGGGTGGGGGAGTAGGCAGATGCAGGAACCTGGGCTGGCAATCCACGAGGAGGCACCAGAGTTTTCACAGTAAACAAGGAAGTCCCGTGGGTACACATGAGTTTTTGGCTCTCAACAAATTCTGCTGTGTATTGTCCTTGATAAGTGAAGTAGTCTGACTCAAGAAATGTGGATATAAGTCTTTTCTTGCCATATATGACTTTGACTAATGAGAATTTACTAACATTCACAAAACTCTATTTTAAAATAATTTACCAAACAACTAATAGGCAAAATGTAAAGGATGCTGTTCATGGTGCTGCTAATGGCTCAAATAACAGGCATCCATTAGGTTGAGTAAGTAAAATTTTCCCACACATCCACTTCCTTTTTTGTCTTTTAATTACTACTGAGTCTTTTGTTATTCATTTTAATCACATACACTTTTTATGCATTAGCTTTCCTTTTCCTTGAACTTATAATAAGAATTGAAACTGAAATAAAAAACCCTGAAGGATATCAATATCAGTCTTTTAAGCCCCTAAAAATAACAAACAAACTCACTTTGCACTTGTCAGGAAACAAAATTAGGTAATTATGAGAAAAGATTATCATTGTAAGGCCTGCTATTAAACTTTACTCCAGTTTACATTTAATAACAAACCCAAAGAATAAATTTATACACATTTCTAAAACAAAATGGCATTTCATTTTAGGAGAGGCCTAAGGAAAGTTAATATATATGAAACAACACCAAAGGGAATTCGATATGAAGTAGACATATATCGTCATGTATACCTGGCCTATGGATACCACACTGAGAAAGTAATATACTTCTACTACATTTGACTGAGGAACTCAATAAAAAAAGACTCATACAAAAAAATAGCCTCTCCTCAAAAATCAAAGCAAAATAAGGTAGAGAAGTTCCCATATAGTTATGTTTCAGTGACTGAGCTGGGTGTTTGAGTGGGTGACGTATGCCTAGAAGTTTCTGGAAGGCCTGTTCTGTTGTGTTTCTTGCTCTCAGCACTTCCTGACCAGTGCCTCAGGTGTGCATGCCTGTGTCCTTGTGGGCTGAGAGCCTGCCTGAAGATGCTAGTTTTCCCTTTTTTATCAACATTTTGAATACTTTAAACTCCAAGGACAGTCTCTTCCTGTTGTTATAACACAGATTCTCTTCCCAGACAGCGGTTGGCAACAGGAACAATGTCTTCATCCTCCCAGATGAGGTATTTTAATGCTAACATAGGAATTTTAAATCCAAAAGTGAGGAAATAAGACCCCATGAGTGGAGGATCTTGGTCTTTATCTCAGGATCTTGAGGGTAAAACGAGACCCTGACACAAAGGAGACCCTGGAGTTAACATTTCAAAGTAAAGTAGATGAATCTATCAGTTCTTGACTGTCATTTAACCAAATCATAGGTGTTCAGTGGAGTAGGGGATGGCCTACTGGGCTGTGTGCTAGCTCTCCTCCAGGGGCTGGCTATTAAAGGTATTGAACTTCCAGGAGAAATATCCTGAGGCCATGCTTGAACAGTGAAACCTCTATAGAGGGCAGAAACTTAGGTTTGAGAAACATTTATGCTCTGTTTCTATCTTGGAAATCCATGATTTCAACACATTTTGGGGCATTAAAGAAACCCTATTGCTGAAGTTCACTAGACATTATTTCAGTCTTACTCAGCTTTATTTATTTATTTATTTACTTATTCATTTATTTTGCAGCACTGGGGATTGAACTCAGGCCCTTGTGCTTGCCAGGGAAGTGCTTATTCCCCTGAGCTATCTTCCTGGACCCTTACTCAGCTTTAGTTGACTAGGGATTCTTTTTTTTTTTTTTTTNTGTGTGTGTGTGTGTGTGTGTGTTTTAGGGCAGGGTCTACAGAGTGTTCAGGGTCTCACTATGTAGGTTGGACTCGTAATGATTCTTCTGTTTACAAACTCTCAAGTGCTGGGATTACAGAAGCACGTCCCCATGCCCAGTCTTGGATTCTTACATTATTAAAGAATATACCAGCCTTTAATACAACTAAGATGCTTTTGAATTGAACCTTTATGTGGGATGCTGTGCCTAGGTACATTCCTGAAGGGCAAGTCTTCAATTTAGCAATAATGGAGTATTGGGGACTTTAAGAAGTGACCAGATTGTGAGGGCATCACCCTAGGAAAGAGTTAGTGCAGAGCGCCCACAGGACTGGCTTTGCTCCCCAAGGGCTGTCTTCCTGAAAGGGCTCTCGTGGTCCCTCCTGTTTTCCTTGTTTCTTCCCTCACTGTGTGATCTCTCTGTTCCTCCCTCTTCTTAGCACATGCGCTCCTACCCTGTGATACCTTCCACTGTGAAGTCCTCCACAGAAGTCATGCTCTCGGTCCTCCAAAACTGTGAGCTAAATGAGCCTCTTTTCTCTATAAATTATCTATTTTCAGGTATTCTGCCATAACAACATAAAAGGACCAAAGTAGACTTTGTCTGCATTCTGAGTCTGCGGCTCCCACACATTGCTGACCTTAGGCATGTCATGTAACTTCACTAATTCTACTTACTTAAAATGAACAATAGATAAAATTGAGATTAGAAACAACACAGGCACAATTTTACCACAATTGTTAAACTACTAGTCATTTAATAAAATGCATGCCACAAGGGAAGAGAGCTGCCTGAAATAATGAAACTTACATGATAAAAGAAGCAAATCATCTCTCACCAATTGTATCAAAGCACTCAGATTGGCTGTTCAAATGGTGTGTCTAAATGCCCTTGAACAACTACTAATAAGCCAATTATTTTGAGACAGGTCTCACTGAATTGTCCAGGCTGGACTCAAACTTGTGGCCCTGCTGCCTCAGCCTCCTGAAGTGGATGGGACATAGTTCAGAAGTAGGGTGTGTCATCCTACATCATCACAGGAATCTTTACAATAATGATTTTTCACTTCAAAAAAGAAAAATGATGGAGCAGTGATTGAATTTCTACAACAGAAATAATCTGCCCCTCACAAAAGAAAATCTTTTCTCCAAAATGAGACCAGCATTTCTAAGATACCCATATTTAAAACATTATCTGTAGACATTTTATTTGAATACTAAATGAGAATTTGAAGTTTAGCTATTCATAGTGTTCTATACATGAGACTCTGACTTTCATGCCGTGTCTGGGTGTTTGTGTGGGAGAAAAGGGGACAAGGTAACCTTCAAAAATGTAGAGTTTCACCCTCCCCAAGTAATTGGGAACATCAGCTAGATTGCCAAAGTGACCATTCTTTCAGAGATCAGCTGGTCTTTAGGAAGCAGGGTCCATTTGCCTCTGTTTCATTCACACTGACACAATTTAACTGTCACATGGGAATGAAGTCTGGCTCAGGAAGCAGACTTGGACAACAGAGGGAAGATCCTGTTTTCTACTGTAGCAATATCTATATCAGCATTTTCTCAATGATGTTAAGCATGACATTAACAAAAAAGCCCAAGGGTTGTGTTGTGTGGAAAAACTACACTGGCTGAGAACCATTTCTGTGTATTCCTGACATGACAGGTACACAGGCCTTCCATAATACCACCATCACAAGTTAGGGCTGTCCTTCTCCACTTCAGAAGCTGCTGTACTTTGTACCTCTCTTTATTGGTGGCCTAATGGTACTGCCAGGGCTTTAGAATGGCATGAAGAATGATGTATATTAAAATGGCCTCATATTTCTCTAACATGCAATTTAACCTAAATTAAACATGTTTTAGAAGAAATTGTACCTGGAGAGCTGCAGGTTTCTTCTCTGTGTTTAAAAAGTCACACAAACAGCTCAGTTTCATTCCGCGTGCAGTCCCTAGCATCTGCTTCCTGAGGCATAAATAAAGTAACAAAATGTGGGGATGAATTTTTAATTATAATAAAATGACTATGTAGCCAATTTCCTCAAAAACTCAGTGAGGAAGAACTTATATACATAGCAGCTTGGGGATAGTGTTTACATTTTCAAGACTTTTATATGTGTTAATCATCTTCTATACAAATACTCTGAGGAAGTTAATGTCCTAGAATTCCCATTTTATGAATGAGAGCTGGAGACTTAAATTTAAAAGTATCTTATATTTAGAGAATATCTTGAGGATGTTCACTGCTTTAACTTTACTAAATATTAATAATTCATGAAAAGGTTGGAAATTATGTTATCAGTCAACACAGGGGTGAAGAAGATACATAACAAAATGTATTAGGATAGTAATAAAATAAATAGCACTCTGTCAGGGGTTTTGTTCTGAACATTGACAAACATAAAATTTGGAAAATAGTTTATAAAACTGATTATCAATGTAGAGCATTCTTTTAAATTAATTGAGAAAGTATTTTTTGAAGAAAGATGGAAGACATTTTCCTAGGAATCCCATTTGGAGAAGCAGAATATCTATAGAATTCTCTATAATGTTTTTCAGACAACCAGAGAAGAGATGAGTGAGACAGAAAGTTGTTTAAGCATCATTTTGACTACAAGAAAGTATCTGGAAACAAGGTGATCATGAAGCTTGCAGATGGAAATAACTGAGTTTGCTCATATCCATATCAGGGAAGATTTATCTTGTCAAAGTGTCAATCACAGCCTGTCAGAGATGGAGGGCTCAGGTGCAGAGGGAGTGGGTGCTCTTAAGTATTCCAAAATATCGTCAAGGTATTCCCTGGCCTGCCCCAGCGTAGCCACAGTGGCAGTGGGAGGGGCCTCATGCCTGTCTTCAAAAGCATGAGCATTCTTAATCCTGAGAAGACAGGATTAGGTTTTGGGGGCCACCCCTATGTTTCAAATCTCTGAGAAGGCTTTGGATGGAGTATTTGAAGGAGTAGAACAGTGAGGTCCCAAGGTGCAGATTAGGCTGGTCAGGTGGAGACTGCATTCTGTTACTTTGTAGTCCTGAAATGTAAGACACATTCTTTAACTGATGTAAACTTCCAGGTGGCAAATTAAAATGCAGATGAGAGTACAAGGTAACTCATGGACTTTTTATTGTGAGGACAAAAGGAGATAACCCATATAAAATGCACAACTCTAAAAGTAGGCTTACTAATTGTTTCTTACTCATAAATCATCAGTTTAATTGAATGAGATGAGGATTACATCATCCATAATCTGTAGAAAATAGTGTCCAAAGGACACGCTTCTGCTTGAAGGTGACAGGGCCGAGAGGGTGGAGATGAGTGGGGTGTAAGCAGTTTTATTCCAGGATGTGCTTTCCAGAAAGGCCCTTGGAATGAACCAGGAGCAATTCAGGTTGGCTGGGGGTCACTAAGCTCTGGAAACTCAGAGTGAAGGACTAAATCCATTACTTTTAAAATTTATGTAATACCATTCCTCTTCTGCTACATCTTCTTTCTGTTTGAAATACACAGATGAGATTCTTGAGAAGAAAATCAGACTATTAATGTTCCTTGGTTTAGGTCAGAGCCAGATGCTCACGGTGCTGAAGCGTTGGTACCATCTTCTTTCATTTCCATACTCTCCAGCTCCATATGGTAGGCTGAGCACGTCTGCCATCACATCTGCATAAGAAAGGCAGCTCCTGCTTTGTCTAGAGCCACCTGATGAATACAGTTTCAGAGATGCGAACAAGTTCTTGTTATAACTCATAAAGCCAGGTCCTACCTTCTCTTGACAGGGTTAAAAAAAAATGTATAGAATTAAGGTTATATATCTGAGACTGGGCATGGCAGTGTGCACCTGTAATCCCAGCTCTTGGGAGGCTGTAAACAGGTAGATCACTATGAGTCTGATCTA
>NDGM011132956.1:0-15463 GCA_002564305.1 Octomys mimax | reverse complement strand
TAATGAATAGAGAGATTTGTTCTAATAGTTTTTATAAATAGGATATCATGTCTGCATCTTGTATAGCAAATAACTAGTAGGACAAGAGTATGCAATGTGTTAATTATTGAAACTGTCATACCATTTTGATTTGAAATTGTCTCACTGCTATTTGTCTCTCAATAAAATTATAGAAAAAATACACCCTAAAAATATTTCTGTCACTTCTTTCAGTTATCTATGTGTTAAAATTGTATAATACATTTGTCCTGCTATTACTTCAAGGAGTAATCAGTTAGCTCTACTAGAAAAAAGAAAAATAGAAAGTTTAAACTTGTTGTTGCTGCTTCTCTGAAGGTGTTGTGTTTCACAGGGACAAACTAGTTTGTGATCTGTTTCATATTTCTTCTCTGAATAATGTTCCTTTCAACATTTCTTGCCAAATGAATCTATGACAAAATATTCCTTCAGGTTTATTTGTTCATAAAAATATTTATTTTTTTCTTTATTTTTACTTTTAAATATAGGACCTTATGGTATTGTCTAATCTGGCCTCAAATTTGAGAGCTCCCTACTCATCCAGCAGAGAAACACACATTATAAGTATGCCTCACATCTGCTTCCACTTTTTCTTTGAAGGATGATGGTTGTAAAGATTTAGCCTGTCTTCGCATGCTTTCTTCTTTCTTGCTTTCTGTCCCTGTGTGTCTTCAATACTTCAGTCAGTGCTTGTGTTTCTTAAATAGATTCTTCAGGAAGTCTGATGCTTCCTCTTTCTTTCTCTACATGTAAGTTATTTTTAACTTGCTAGCTTCTTTCATGATTATTAATGTGTGTGTGTGTACATGTGTGTGTGTGTGTGTGTGTGTATGTGCTATCAGTTTGTATATTGTGTGCCTAAAAAGTAGATTTGAGGCATTTATCCAGTTTAATGTTTTTGAGCTAACTTGATATATGGTTTGGCATCTGTCATTAATTTAAACCAAACTTCCTGACCAAGTGAGATTCATCCCAGGTATGCACAGATGGTTCAACATGCACAAATCAATAAATGTAATATACTGCATGAATAGAAGCAAGGACAAAAATCACAGGAACATATCAAATGATGTAGAAAAGAAGCCTTTAACAAAATCCAACATCCATTCATTATAAAATCCCTGCAGAAAAATAATCGCAGAAGGACCTTATCTGTCTGATCAAAGGCAATTTCGACAGGCATCTTATGAAGTGGAGAAAACCTGAAAACTTTCCTTCTAAAATCATAAGCAAGTCAAGGATTTCCACTGTCACTACTCCTACTCAGTGTAGTTCTCAATACATGAGCCAGAGAAATGAGGCAATAGAAAGAAATAAAAGAGATGTGCATGGGAAAGAAAAATGCTGCGTTATCATTTTGTGCGATATGTCCCTCTACACAGAAGACTCCCAAAGTTCCACCAAGTCTGGTAGCATTAACAACCAACTGAAGAGCATAGCAGAATGTAAAATGGTCACAAAATATTGATAGATTAGTATCATTCCTGCGCTCTAACAATGAATCCAGCAAGAAATAAGTTAGCCAAAATAGTACCATTCACCAAAACATCAGGAAAAATGTAATACTTAAGAGTTAACCTAACCAAGGAAGTACAAAAGCTTCTTACACTTTTGAAACATACATATCTCCAGAACCTACTCAAATCTCTTAGCATACTGAAATCGCTGAAAGAAAATAAGCATAAATTTAATCCAGTGAAACTTGATCTACAATAATAAGTGTAAATTTGGATATCTAACCTATTATGAGAGAACTTCTAGGAAAAACTGTTTTAAAGATAAGGTGATAGAGACCACTATGAAGTATCTCAGAACAGGGTTTAAAATCAATCAATTGGCTTTCTATGCTTACTTGTCAGTCTGTCCCAGGCCTAGGCTCCTTTCTGTGGAGATGGGCAGTGGATTCACAGTAAGTGAAGCTCTGTGAGTCCCTGGTCCTGGCTGAGGCCTGTAGTGGCCTGTGCAGCTGGGATGCCTCGAAAAACAAGAGAAGGCCATAGCTGAGGTCACCTGGCTCCAACCCCATTAACTAAATAGAGAATTTCCCTACAGCGCCCTCATGTGAATGTCAATCTGGAAATAAAATAGTCTTCTAATTAGCATAATGCACTACTCAAGGATGTCTAGACCAACTCCCAAGTTCCTTTTCAAGTTCCTACACTTTCATTGGTGTCTCCTTACTTTGATTGAAATAAACATGAGCTTCCCAGAGAAATTCCTTGTCTTAGCCCCCAGAGAGTCTCAAATTTTGCTAGAGGGTTTGGATCGTCCAGGAGCCCTAAATTCATAAAGTTTGTCTCTTTTATTAATCTGTTGCCATTCACTCATTTGGGAGATTGCAGGCCTTCTCAGTCTACAATAATATCCTGTTTTGAGAATAGCAATATATCCCCTGTTCTTCATTAAATAGAACAAATTTTAATAAAATGACCATAATTTCAAAACTCATATAGAAATATATTATAATCCTGAGCACATTGCAAATAGCATTCCTTTCTGAAATAGAGAAAATAATTCTAAAATTTATATGGATCAGTATGACAGAACAACAAAAACAATCCTAGGCAACAAAAGCAAAGGAATACTACTGATCATAATCTCAGGCTTCAAACTGTACCTCAAAGTGACAGCAATTAAAAAGATATGGAATTAATAAAAGAAAAACAGACATATGAATCAATGAACAGAATGGAGGATGCAGAAACAACCCCCACATATTCAATGGTCTGACCTTTGACACAAGCTCCATAAATGTATGCTTCAGGAAAGATAAACTTTTTAGCAAATAGAGCCTTGAAAACTGGCTCTCAATATGCAGAAGACTGAATCTGGACACCTATTTCTCACCATGTAGTAACTAAAGGCAAAATGAATCAAATATCTAAATGTAAATATAGGAACTATATGTTGGAATGCAAATTAGGTTACAATTTTGAAAACATTGAAATACGAAGGGACTTTATGAACAGAGCCTCATCAGTATAGTATATAGTACCAAGAACCAACAAATGGGATTACCCAAAATTGAATTTTTTTGCCTAAAAAGAAAACCTACAAAATGAGGAGACAACATACAGAATGAAAAAAATTGACATCTACCTCTCAGCCAGGGGACTAATATCTAGAATATATAAAGAAATTTAAAAATTAGACCTCCAAAAATAAAAGCCCCAATAAAAATAGACAAGTAAAATGAATAGACTCTTTTCAGAAGAAGTACAAATATCCAATAAGTACATTTAAAAGTATATCTCTGGCCGTTTGAGAAAAGCAAACTTTAAAAAACTCTGAGATTCCACCTTATTCCAGAGAGGATGACTCCCCTCAAAAAGTTAAATAATAACAAAGGCTGGGGAGGCTGTGGGGGGAAAAGAGCCTAGTATTGATTCCTATGGATGGATACTAGTTCAACCACTGTGGAAATCAATATAGAGATTCCTCAACAAAACTAAAATCAGATATTCTATTTGGCCCAGCTGTGTATCTTATGGGTTTCTCCTCAAAAGAGTGGAAGACAGCATATGACAGTAATGCACATATGCCTATGTTTATAGTAGCACTACTCATAGCAGCTAAATCTGGAAAACAGCCATTATATCAAAAATGAATGGATAAAGAGAATGTGGAACTTCTAAGCATGGTGTGGTAAAGGATAAACTTGAGTCTTTGGTAGCAATGGAGGCATGTTGAGACCATAATTTTACATGAAATAAATTCTAAATTCTGCGGTTATTTTAAAGGTTTCAGGATTTGTTTTCTTCGAGATTTGTTTCTCCCTTGTAGTCTTTGGGCTTTTCAAAGAACATCTGAAAGAAAAGATCTTTGTTAGATAACCCAGAAGTTGGAGTTGTTCCCAGAGATAAAAACACAAAAGTAAGGATTCACATAAATGAGCGCCTTCAGTGACTTTTGACTTTTTAGTTGTTCTACACTCGGGTTGTATTATTTTGTCCAAATTAGTATTTATGAGTCATCACAAGCTACTGGCACTAGCAACCTCTGCTAAAAGTATGCTGATCTCAGCTGTGAAAGCCTGTATTAGTTTGTCTCTCCAGCTTCAACCAATGACCTCAAGTCTATGATGAATCTGACGTTGTTTGGTTCAGAGCTTGCCAGCACCATTTTTGTGAGAGTGGAAATATGTCAATATTTTACCTGTTGAAACAAAAACCATGAATCTGAGTAGCTATTCTTATGGAAGTCACAAGAGGAAACGGAACCCTAAGGTTTTTGTGTAAGGAGTGGAATGCTTTCTGAAAGGGGAGTGTATCTCTTCCACTTACAATTCAATGTTGCTCGCAGTCACAGGGTTTCCTCTAAACACATGAAGGCCAGAGCTCTCATTCATAGATGTTCAGAAGTTTGAGCTAAAATACTTATCTCATATAACAAGTAAGAAGAAAAATGATAGACAAACCAGTGACACACAAAAAGCACTTTCATTTCCATCATCAAGCCTAGATTTAATGACCATGGCTTATTTATACAAAAGAAGCTTCCATTAGTGTTTAAAAATTGGAAGCTGGTACTACCATTTGAGTTTGAGGTCCTAATGCCAACATGACATGGAGATGAGAAAAGTAATTGATCTGCCAAGATTGAAGCTAATATCTTTTTTTCTTTTTAGGGGTCTACAGGGTGTTCAGGTTATCATTACTTGATTGGAGTTGCAGTGGTCCACCCGTTCATAGCCTCCCAAAAGCTGAGATTACAGGCATGTGCCACCATGTCCACTCTCAATAGCTGGCTAAGCAGGCCTTGGGGACAGGGCCAGCATGACAGCCTGGGGGATCGAACCCCGGGCCCCTGCACCTGCTTGCAGATGCTTTAATACACTGAGCTATTTGGCCAGCCCTAATATCTTTGTTTTATTTCTTTTACTTATGTGGATACTGAAAATGTATATGACTAAACTAGGTATAATCCATACAAAGGTAGAATCCTTAAAATTGGACCAGGCGCTTTCACTCTTTTCTGCTGAATTGCCTAGGAGTAAATATCTTGTAATATTTTAGGCATATGTCTTGGCAGAACCTATTCAAGTTCTGTATTGTTAAAAGAACCATTGAAAGAAGATAAGCTTAATTTCATAGAAATAAAACTTTATTTACAATAATACATGGAATTTTGGGTTTCCTCAACCATTACCATGCACTGCTGGAAAAAAAGCCTTAAAGATATGTTTTGAAATTCTGTTATTTAAATGAGAAGCAAAGTATGGCAGTTATAATTTTTCTGTCTGATAGTTTCCTTTTTGCATTTTCCCTTCAATTATGTTTTCTTTTTTTTGTAATTGGCTTTGTTTATGTACCCTTTCTGATGACATAATCATTTTACTGCTGAGGCATTTATTTTTATGATTGCTTGTGCTTAAGATCCCCTAGAGTTTACCCTTCAGAATTCAATGTTAGTTATCAACCAGTAAACTTTGATAACAATTTCCTTCACATTGGTCAGTCTTCATTTCTGCTGAATTGTAAATCATCTCTTGCTTTCTGCATATCAATTCAAACATGACTGAAATAGAAACTTCAACACTTTAAATGTTTCTAATAGCACACAGTCAAGAGATATTTTTCTAAGCTCGAAAATAGAGGTGTGTGTGCCTGTTTTAAAGTCATATATTTATACACTCTAATGGAAATATTTAGGGGAGTATAGCTTCTTTGATTGCATTCCTGACTGAATGAATAAGCAAATTCCTCATTAGAATACCCAGGTCTTCTTGGGCAAAGATAGTATGGGTACTGTAGGAACTGAGGATTTGCTGTTACAATTTAAAGATTATTATAGCACCTCTCATTTTAATCATTTTACTTGATATTTTATAAATGTGCAGATTTTTAAAAATGTCTTCTTCCTTTTTCATTCCAAATGGCTGTTAAAGAGAAAACTTACAAGCCCTCACTGCTAAGAGAAACTGTCCTTGGGTCATGCATTCGACCTGCTCTTTAGCTTTGGGACTTTGGTAATGTCTGAGACAGTACATCATATTAAATATTAGGTTCCCTGCCAGCTTCTGCTGGCCAGCTCTTGCTGGCACTACAGGTTTCCTATGATTCAGACACAGTTTCTGGTATATTTATTACTTACACTGTCCTACACCACATCCTCAACTACAAGGTCATGTACACTTACCACAGTGCAAGATCTTCAGAACTACAGATCTATTGCACCATTTGTATTTTTATGGGGTACACTTGGGAAAAATTCTCTTCCTTAATTATAGTAGCTTCTAGGAATTCTGGGCATAGACTGTGGTAGCACTTGCCTCCTTTGGGCTTGTGACACATTGACATAGAGATATGCAAAGAGCCAGTCAACTCAGAGACTCCAAATTCTCTATCTATCTATCTATCTATCTATCTATCTATCTATCTATCTACCTATCTTGCAATTGCATTCACTTTTTGGGACTTCTAGAAAAAAATATCCAATACTGAGTGACTTTAAAAATATAAATTTATTTTCTCATTCTGGAGTTGGAAAAATCCAAGACTTAAGTTGTTAGTACCACAAGTTCCTTGTGACATCACTTCTCTTGTTTTGCAGACAGCTGCCTTCTTGGAGTCTCCTCCCATGATTGTTTGGTGCAAGTGAAGAAAAAGATCAAGCAACATGCTCTTTGAGAGTACTTTAGAAACAGTTCCCTGTAAAACCCTGACTTGTCTGTGAATTGAGACAAATAGTTGGTGATGGTAGTGTTTTTCCCTGTGTATAGAATTCAGAATGCAGTAATTGCAAAGGAGGCGTTAGATTGAACTTGACTGAACTAGAATTGTTCAGTTTACTCGGTTTGGTGTCCAGACATTGTCCTATTATTGGGATATCTGTAAAATTGGTTTAGTGATTATTTAAATTAAATTATCTCTTTTGAAGATATATTTCCAAATACAAGTACATTCCAAAGAACTACGTTAGGGTTTCAATATACAAATTTGTAAGAAACGTTATGGTCAGTGCTTGTGAGAGAAACATTTTAATACAGGACACATAATCTCTAGGATTACTTTATTGTAGTCACCAAAAGAGTCAAGTACAAAAGAATGCAGAAATCTAGATGCCCTAATGACACACAGAACTCAGCTGAGGGCCTGGATTCCCTGTCAGTGTCCCAAGTGAATCTAGCTAAGGACCTAGATCCTATGACAATGCCCCATACAAGTCCAACAGGAAGCCCAGAGCCCATGACAATGCCTGATGCAAGTCTGTTTCATGGATCGGCATTGCAAAAGCCCAAAGTTCAATGGTGGAAGACAGCAAGTCTTCCCCAGTGGGATGAAGGGTCTGTGCCAGCAGGCTGAGGGATCTTCCCTGGAGCAGGGAAGTAAGCTGCAAAGTAAGGACCAGAGCTCTCCTGAAAAATACTGCAGCTGTCATCAGTCACAATGAGATCCCAAGCTCCCCAACAATAACAGCCAAGTTCATGTGAGGAAAGCCAGAGCAGCAAGCTTCTGCAGGAGACTGGACAGGCCACATCTCTCCCCTGGAGCTCGAAGTAAGAACCAGAGCTCCCTAAGTGAACTGTAATGATTCCTTTTTCTCCAAGCCTCTTCAGCACTTTTTATTAGTTGACTTATTTATGATAGCTGTTCTTTCTGGGGGAGATGGTTTCTTAATATTTTAATTTGCATTTCTCAAATGAACAGTACTGTGGAACAATTTTTAATGTATTTATTTGTCACTTATATTTTCCATTAATGCTTAGAATTTTCACCTTGACTAACTCTTTATGCTGATCTGAAAAACTACAATGAGAACAGCAATGTGTAATACAAAAACCATGGTTGAATATCTCTCATCTTGGTCTTCTAAATATGTACCAATTCTATTGCCTTATCAGTCGTTATCATACTCTATAAAATAAACTTTAAAAAAAACAGTAAAGAAAACTAGAAAATAGAAAAAATACCATTTCTCAAAAGCAAGAATCAATAATCAATTATTTGTCCAACCTTGCATAACTATTTCTGGTAATCTGAGCAACAGATCTGACTATAAAATAGGTAATATTGATAATTTGTTAATTGATAAATTGTTAAATTGTTAAATTGTTAATTGATAAATTGTTAATTGATAATTTGTTACTCTTGTTACTCTTGTTTTGAAAATCTATAACATATATATTTCTATATGTTGTCCTATTTCTGCCTTTGTTTCTATTTGTTTTTGCCTTTGATTTTACTCCTCAAAATGAGATTACATTTAAAAATTTAAAACAAAGTTAAATAAATAAATGGAAATTAAAATTCTCAGTGACGACAAGCTTCCAAGCACCTCTGATGATAACTTCAGAGTTCATATTAGGAAAGCCAGCATGTCAAGCTCCTCCCAAAGAGCCAACAGCTCCCTAACAAGGCCACTTCTCATTCTCCAGTTCTCCTTTCTATTTTGCAGACAACTGTCCTCAGGTGGGACCTCCACATCGAGGACCACACTGATTCAGTTCAGTTTGGATGATTAAAGTTGACCACCAGTTGCCACTTCATCACAAACATAGTTTAACTAGTAGTGTCTATCTGTGTATCTGTCTGTCTGTCTGTCTGTATCCATCTATAATCTTTCTGTCGTCTATCTATTGTGTAGTCTATATCTAACTATTATTTATATAATCACTTATGTTCTGTTTATCCCAATAACAATTTTCCTTTATATTTTTCTATTACTTCCTTCCATCCTTTCACTGTTTAAGAACTATTAGATTTTTTTAAAAATTCCCTTCCTCTTTTATTTGATTCCTTCATCATGTCATCCTCCTCCTAGTTATTCAGAAACATGGACATAGAAGTACTAAAACTGTACAATAATATAATTCAATGTGTACACTAATAAAGCTAATGTAATTTCCTATTTCCTCTTGATTGTTAAACACCAAATATAAAGATAAAAATCAAATAAGACTTATGAAACAAGCCTGATAATGTTTTGAATGATAATATAAATTATAGGTAACCAAACTTGAAAACATACAAGCACAGTAATTATTTTAATAAAATTATAAATGAATAAAAATATTTTCTAAAGCTTTTTGAAGCCCCCAAATTATTTGCTTTATAAGATGAAAACATTATAATTATATGAAATAGTACTATAAATAGAAGAGGAATTATACATTTTTCCCTTGAGTGGATAAATGTTAATCTTAGTTTCCTATTGTAATATTCTAGAGTGGTTGACATTTTTTCTTGAAACTAACTTATTTCTGTCATTAAAAATTTCTCATACATTGTACATTTTAATAATTAAGTTTTCCTCAAATACTGAATTGCATTTTGTAAGAAAATGTACAAGCAAGATTAAAAATAATGAAGAGGATTTGAAAGACATAAAGTTATCAGATTTAACTCAACCATAGAATTTTTCTTCTTTATTGTTAAGTATTGTGCAAGTACCTTAAACCCAATTTATCATAATTAAAAAGTATTCTCATCCTATTATGAAAAAAAATTAATTCCACTTACATGACAGTAGACACTTAACAAAGAATAACTGTGAGTATAAAGTTAAAGAAAATAACAATTCTAATAAAGGTAAATGTTTAAACCCAGCCTGACATTAAAATAAACCTTAAGCAATTTACTCCACAAGTCCAAGAAAGAACACAGCTGTACTTGTAAATTTCAGTGAATATTTCTTCACAAATAATGTTAGTATGACTAATCTTAATAGTCCTAAGTTTTGTATCACACTGAAGTATAGTGGTTTAACAAGCTATAAGCATAAGGTAGACTACTAATGTCTACCTATTTTGTAGTAGAGGGCTTTCATAACTGGACCATGGAAGAGAAATATCACAATAAATAATTTGAGGACAGGATATACTGCCTTGTGAGTAGATGATTGGTAGGTGAAAAGATGTATATGTTCATGAAGTTAGGAAAGTAACTGTTAGTTCAATGTATATTTGGATATACCATGTCAAGAGAAGAAGATAAAGCAATATGCACTTTGAGAACGTTTTAGAAACTTTTCACTTAAATACTTAAATATATGTAAGTGGAGACAAAGAACAATTGGGAAGGTGATGATTTTACCTATATATAGAAATTGGAATGCAATAATTGATAATCGAATGCAAGAATGAACATTGCCTTTCCAGTGCTAGCTATTTGTCTGACAAAGATTGTAAGAAATGTTATCAAACAATAAATAGAATGTTTAGAATTTACTACATAAAAGACATATTACCATTAATTCCCCTCAAACTATGATCTCACACCCAGTTTGAGCAAATGTAGCCTAGCATTCTTGCTGCTTTCTGGAGCAGGTCCAGAAGTCCTCTTCCCTGTTATTAGTTGTGCTGTCATGGCTGCCTCCATCCTCTCAGTCAACTCAAGGTTGATCCTGCCTGGCCATTTGACTTTGGGAGAGAACAAGAAGTCACTTGATGTGATTACAGATCCAGTAAATAAGACACATGCCAAGGCACTGGCTGTCCTGTTTCCAGAAGTTTCGCTGGATGACACACAGCAGCAGGATTCACCATATCTTTGATTATACGTTGTAGAGTCTCTCACAAAAGAGGACTTCCAGAACTGTTTCAGAAAGTGCAAGAACAACCGACAAAGTATGTTTGAAGCAAGGGAGAATATTTTGAAGTCATTAATCGCAACGGGTCTTCTCTTGTAGTAAATTTCTTTAATTTAAATAAACACCCTATAATTTGTTTACCTCTGTGTACTGCTCCCGTGCAGTAGGTTGCCCATCCTTGCATCAGCATCTCCTGTTCTTCGAGTCTAGAGACATTCTGGCCACTTGGACTTCTTGTTTTCTGTGCTGCAGGAGAGCAGAAAACACTGAAACAAATTACTTAGCGATCTTCCTCTGCACCTACTTGTGAAAAATATGACCTTTCTTCTGTGTTTATTGTGTATTAAAAAGTGACAATGCAGGTATCACTTGTTCTCAAGAGCTATCTTGTATGATAAATAGAAGTATAAAATTGTGTGTGTGCACCCATGTGTATGTGTCCAGTCACACAGGAAGTGATATGTGAATGTGAGTGCGCAGTGTGGAGGGATTCAAGAAGCAGTGACACTGTTACTCTTGTTGTATAAAAAACACACTGGAGGTCCACAGTGTTCAGCCCCTAACTACCTCAGAAATCTATCAAACTAAGCATTTTTTTAAATGTATTTAGTACAGGGTCTTCAAGGTTTATAGGGTCTCACGGCGTAGATCAGACTCATAGTGGATTCTCCTGTCTTCAGCCTCCCAAGTACTGGGATTACAGGTGCACGCCACCGCGCCCAGTCTCAATCGCCATCTCAGCTTGCCCATTGTGCTCTGCCCAAGCAAGTGCTTCAATCCTCTGATCTATGTGGCTGGCCCTTAAGCATTCCTTTCATTCCTTCCTTGTTAAATTTTATTAATAACATGCATATAAACTTATTATTATGTCTGAACTTACATAGTGGGACAAGACAAAAACTAATGAGAAACTCTAACCATAACTGTGAAGTCAGACTAAATGACTCTAAGATTTCACAAAGGCCTACATTCTCTTTGTAACAATGCCTCCAAATACTCTCTCCAGTCCCTTTCTGTCTTGGGACACTAGTCATCCCCCCTCAAAAATGTACTAAAATGGGTGATATTGCATAGTAATTAATGAAGAAGCATTTTTGTTCAAAGACAAGATAATTTAGTTTATTAGCTTAAAATGTGAAATTGGTAGGTAGAATTTATGTCGTTATATTACAACAAAAATTACTTCATAATTTTAAGCGTTCTTTTTTTAAATGAATTTAGGACAGGGTCTACAGGGTCTCACTTCACAGATCAGACTCAGTGATTCTCCTGTTTTCAGTCTCCTAAGTGCTGGGATTGCAGGCCCGTGTCACCACGCCCAGTCTCAATGGCCACCTCAGTGTGCCCCAGGGGCGGGGCTGGCATTGCACACTGGGGATGGAACCCCGACCACTGCGTTCTGCTGAAGCAGGCACTTTAGTCCGCTGAGATACCTGGCTAGTCCCGCTAGTGAGGTTCTTGTTGTTGTTTTTGTGATACTGGCATTTGAACTCAGGGCCTTGTGCGTGGTAGACAAGCACTCTACCACCGAGCTACATTCCCAGCTATACTTCGTGATTTTAGTGTCATAAAATATATTACCCGCTTATTCAGTATAGTTTAATTTTAACACAATTTTATTCACATATTTTTATCTTTCTCTTCTGGAATAAATACCAATGTTTTTGTCTTATTGATTTACTAAAAGTTATGCTGGCCCCCAGCTCTGCACAGTCACCAATGTCCTAAAGCCAATATTTTACTGGACTTCCTGGATCATTTTATGTATTTATCACCCAATGCTGTCATTTAAAAAATGCCATGATAATATTTATACAGTACAAAGAGATCAATTCTATGTGGTGTTTCTCACCCTGATTTTTGAGTATGTAAGAGCTCTCCAATACATAAAAAACAAGAAATTGATTTTGCTTTAACAAATAACTTTTACTGAATGTGATCATTATATTTCCTTATTGGAAAAGAAAGGAGGTTCAGAGGATTTTTTCCTACTAATGTCTATTCACTTAATCCCTTACCAAGTAAAATTTTGAAATTCAAAGAACCAATACTGTCCAATCTCAGTGCAAACATTTTATTTACAACCATCAATGAACCAGAAAAAAATTCTATGTGAAAATAAATCTATAAATACATGTCTACCTGATCTTTACCTATGTGCATATAAACTTATTTTAGAATATAGAAACCTGTTGCATAATCCAGTTTGTGGATTGTAATTTCCACTCAACCAAGTATTATGGACATTTTTATATTTCTCATTAAAATCTCTAGAGAATACATCTTTCACCATGGCAATTATTAAAATTTACTCAATTTATTTTCTACAACTGACCTCTTTCAAATTCACATAATCAAAGCAATGCTTTGTGAAAATACTTCTATAAAAAAAGTATTGCTAGTTCCTCAGAATAAATGTATACAAAAGGCATTTCTGGATATGAGACATTATGTATCTTGGCAAAATGTCAATCTTGATATTAATATTAATCAATAAATATTCATTTTTTCAGTGAACAAAAATAATATTTATGCTTTCATTTGAATTATTTTTATTACATATAAAATGAAATGTTTTAATATGGTTAATTGCCACATGTTTTGTGCTCTTGTATTAAATGTACCTGAATCTAATTGATGTGTTAATAAAAGTTTATTTTGCTTCTTAGGATTCTGATGACTAGGAAATCTACATAACATGGCATCAGCTTCTAAGAAAGTCCTCAAGTGCATTACAACTTGGCAGAGAAGGGAAAGGAAAGTTGGTGTATGCCATGAAACCTGGAAGGTATAAAACTTGCTTTTTAACAAACCACTTTCTTGGTTACCAATCTAAATACATAAAATCAAGTGCTCACTCAAAGGAAGATTGAATCAATCTCTCTTAAATGCTCATGAAACCATAGAAATATTTATCCATTTAAATTTTGCATTCCTGGCCTGGCCAAATAACTCAGTGGATTAAAGTGCCTGCTTAGACAGGCTCAGGGCCAGGGGTTTGATCCCTGGCATGCTGTGCCTGCCCGGTCGCTGTGGAGTGCTGAAAGGGCAAATGAGACTGGGCATGGTGGCATGCGCCTATAATCCCAGCACTTGGGAGGCTGTAAAGGAGAGGATCACTAAGAGCTCGATCTATGCAGTGAGACCCTGTACACCCTGTCATAAATACAAAAAATAAATTAAAAAATAAAATAAAAATTTGAGTTGACATTACCTTTGGTGCAATGTCCACATTTTATATTATTTTAATTATTTTATATTTATTTCATTTGTTTCTATGTTTTGGTACCAGGACTCATAACCTCCCACTTGCCAGGCAAGTGCTGTGCCACTGAGCTATATCCCAGGCCCTCCTTTTGTATTATTTAAAAATAAATTTTAGTTTCTTAATATATGGCAAGTAAGCTTTCTCATATATTGAAGTTTACATTAAATTTTGATTCTCCATCACAATTTGAAATGTAGAGTTGTATCATCTATTTTCTGGGGGTACAATTTTATTTAAATCCAGTTTCAAAATTCATTTTGTCCATGAACAAGGATGTGCCTATTTTATTCACATTTTCTGTTACTTAATTTGTATTTTACTAATTTGAAAGAATCATTTGAAGAGGAAACATAAGAAGAATATTAATTGTGGTCCTTAACATGTTTGGAATGTATATCATTGTCTGTACAATGGTAAATTTTAAATAAATTCTATGCTTTTAGAAGTTTATGTTTTTGTTTATTGTTGTTCAACTATCAAAGTGTACACTTCATTAATTTCTACATATGTATGTAACTCTTTGCCAAATGGACATTTTAGAATTCCTATATATGATTGAATTAAATGTTTTTATTTAAAACTTACTAAGTACTTATACTAATTTGGTATATATCATCTTTATGGCCATGGTAATGTCAGATAATGTCAAAACTTTCTCAGTAAAGTATATATAAATTTGAATTTGTCTGGGTGCTGTGTTCTGTTTTTCAAAGTCATTTTTTCCCCAGGAACTGAATCTGAATTTTCTACTCGTTTTTTTTATTTGAAAGAGGAGAAATAAACAAATATTAAGAACAAAGACAGAAAAGAAACAACATAAAACAATACAAACGGTGCAGAATTTTAAAACGAGAATAAAGATTAATGATGGTTGTTACATTACATATTTCTATGAGCAAATTTGTTGCTCAGATTGCCAAGTACAGGTATGTAAAAGAGATCAAACAATTAAATATTAACTGTTCCTCTTGGTAAACCCTAACTTTTTTCCTTGTCCTTATTTTTTTTTTTTTTTNTTTGCTTTATTTTAAATAGAGAATGGTGAGACATTAGAGACCATACACATTTAAAAGAATAAGATGAAAGGCAATCAACCATGGCTGTTGCATTGCACATTGCTGTCCTCAGTAGTTGTTCAGATTACAAACACTACCATATAGCTGAGATGATTGTACTATTAACCTCTATCAATTTTTTTAAAGTGACAGTTGATTTTTAAAATTTTTACTTTGAATTTCCATTTCATGTTTCTTTTTTATTGTTTATATTTAAGATGAAAGCATTTTTGGCTATACCTATATTGAAGTAACTGTTATAGTCAAAGGAACTAACATATTTACCTCATATGCTTAATTTTTAATGATAAGAGCTCTATAATCTCTTGGCAAATTTTAATAAACACAGTATTAATATGGTCCTCTTGATGTACCATAGAATTCTGGATTACTCATCTTTTACAACTGCATTTTTGTATTCTTTGTCTCTCTTTTTTTTTCTCCCACACCCTTAAAACTAGTTTTACTGTCTTTTCACCCTCTTTTCTATGTATTTAACTAATTTGAATCTACATAAAAGTGAGATCATGGGGCCAGGGAGATAGCTCAGTAGAATAAGTGCTTGCCTGGCAAACGCAGGGTCCTGAGTTCA
>NDGM011132955.1:0-17688 GCA_002564305.1 Octomys mimax | reverse complement strand
GATTTGATTTGAAACTGTCTAATTGCTATTTGTTTATCAATAAAATTCTGAAGAAAAAATAAATAAAATAAAATAAACATACAGTGAACATTTAAATAAAAAAAAATATATATGGTGAGAACAACACATGTCATTAATCCTTCCCAGAATGCCACGCTTCAAGCACACTTATCCCATCGTTCGTGCCACTTTCTGAAGCAGTTCTGAAAGTCTTCTTTCATATCTTTGGTTGTGCTGTCGTGACTGTTTCAGTGTACTGAATGGATTTGAAACACTTGCCTTCCCTAGTCCTTTTGTCTTTGGAGAAGAGCCAGAAGTCACCCAGTGCCAGGTCTGGTGAATAAGGTGGGTGAGGACACACTGTAATGGTTTTGCGTAGCCTACCGTTCTGTCAGCTGGCACCAGGCAGCAGCGCTCACTGTAGTTTTGGTTATGCCCTCTAAAGAGGCTCACAAGCAGACTTCCAGTATTGCTTCAGAAGGTGGCAAGAACAATGGGAAAAGGTTGTTTGAAGGGAGAGGTAGTATTTTCAGAGGTGTTAATGATGATGTGTTTCATATTGTAATAAATTTTAAAAATATACACATTCACTCTATATTGATCACTCCTTGTATATGTATGTGTATATGTATATTTTACTCCTTGTGAAATCTTTTTATATATGAACACTAAAATCTTGGATTTAGGCAGGACATTTTTTTAAAACCAAATCTAAGAGTTTGCCATGGCCAAATAAATATAAACAAAGTCTTAAGGCAGGGATTTGATAATAATGCTGTTTGGAGTTACAAATGTAGAGAATGGCAAGGGAGGGTGCATTTGCTTAGCCGCTTCCTGGGAGGGAGCCTGCTTTCTCTCTCTACACTGGTACACAGGCGCTGTGACTGTTCTGTGGGGGAGAGCCAAGAGGTTCTTTAGGATGAAAGATCCAAACCAACACAGGAACAGACCTTCAGCCTGCTCCTCTCTCCTAACCAGGAAAGCACTATGGTGTGTACAGCTGTGAAGGCTGCAAAGGCTTCTTTAAGAGGACCATAAGGAAAGACCTCATCTACACGTGTCGGGATAACAAGGACTGCCTCATTGACAAGCGCCAGCGCAACCGCTGCCAGTACTGCCGCTATCAGAAGTGCCTGGTCATGGGCATGAAGAGGGAAGGTGAGGCTGGCCGTGGCCCCCTGCTGGGCATGCTTGCTTCCGATTGACCACAGGCGACAGGTACAAAGAAAGGGGCCCACTGTGCTGGACTGTGGAGGTTGAGATGCCGTTGGGTGCTGAGGTTTCTCAAGGAGATATCTCTCCCAGCCCAGCCCGCCATCTGCCTGCAGTCCTGAGGGTCCCACACTGGCCTCTCCCTTTTCCTTCCAATACCAAGGTGGCAGGGCTCACGTTGAGGGTTCCTGGCCCTCGAGCTCTGTGTGTCTAAGGCAGCAGTGGCCTGACCTTCCTGCCAGAGCCCACTTGTCCCCTCTAATCCTAGGGCTCACGCAAGGGAAAGCTGCAGGTTTGATTTTATTGCCATGCCCTGCTGTAAATCTTTTGGTGACGGTTTACCCCATGGTCTTTGGGGATTCTTGGCATTACTGAGTCTGACAGGCCTTGCCTGCTCATTCAGAGCCTGTCCTTGTGCATTTAAATTGTTCTATCTTTTAATTTATAGTGTGGGTTACTAGGCTATTGTGGGGTCAGAAGAAAGCAAATCTGAAAGGGCTTTTGATCAAAAAAGATCAAAAAGTCATTTTGTTAAGCAGCACATAAATTGAAGTGGGCTATTCGCTAGCTATCGGACTTGAGCAAGTACATGGTGTTGTGGAGACTCATAGAGAAGAGAGGAGTCTGCCCTTCTCTGAAGATAGGAATAGGATCTGGGTCCCAGAAGCTCCTTGGGAGAAGGACATCTTTCAGTGAGGAGTGGGAGGTTGACAGAAGGAACCAAGGAAGAAAAGTCCTTTGGCCCAGGGAACATGTCATGAGAGCTTGGCATCGGAGTCAACTCGTAACAGGGCTTTTCACAGAGGGGGCACAGTCCAGAGGGGTACAGTACTTCCCAAGGTCCCCCGGTGGCCGTAAGAGGATAGCAGGTCTCCCACTCCCTGCCAGGATGTGGAGGACTTGAGCATGGAGTCCCAGGACGGGAAGAGCAAGCCCTCTGGCTCATCAGTCTTCTCCATTTTGGAAAACAGCCCCTCCCTCTCCCAGAAGCTCAGACCAAAGCCCCTTGACTTACTTCTCTTCCGCATACCACACATAGTAGGCAATGGGATCTTGCCTCTTCCTCAGAATGGATCCAGGCTCCTTCTCTGTCTCACTACTTTACTACCACTTCCCTAATTGGAGCTGCCCTTTTCCTTTGTAGCAACCCTAACAGCATCCTAGGAGGCTTCTCTGCTTCTGTCTTTGTCTTTCTATGTTCTCTTCTTAGCCAGCAGCTGGAGTGAATCTTTGAACAGAGCAGGTCAAGCCCCTCGTTCACCCCGATCCACTAGTGCTTCCCCTTCTCCAGAAGAAAACAAAAAGCAAGATGTTGGTTATGACTTCGAGGCTGTCTGTGGTCTGGAGTCCTCTTCACACTTGGCAGGGAGGTGCTGCATTGGGACCTTTGTTCTTGCTGTTCTGGCTACTAGAACATTTCCTTCCTGGGTATCTGCTTGGCTCGTGTCAGCTCACCTATCCCATCTTTACTGAACAGTCACCTTCTCATTAAGCCCTGCCTGGTTGTGCCCCCGAATCCTACCTGCCACCCAGCACTTCCTTGTCTCTTTCGTATAGCACCTATCAGTGGCTAATGTACCTGGATGTCTTGTCTACCCTCTGTCCCCATGAAGGCGTGGATTCTCTCTGCTGTTTAGTTCCATCTTCACCACTATGTCACCAGTGACTTGAACCCATAGCCATATAGTGAATTGTCAAATGAACATATTGTGCTGAAATTAGGAGCTTTAGGAAGGTTGGAGCTCCAAAAAATGACACTTAGCTGGGGTTCGTGGCACATGCCTATAGTCCCAGCACCCTGGGAGGCTGAGGTTGGAAGGTTGCAAATTTGAGGCCAGTCTGGATAGCTGAGAGACTTAGTGAGACCCTGTCTCAAAATAAAAAATAAAAAAGGGCTGAGGATGTAGCTTAATGGGAAGGCTCTGTGTTTGATCCCCAGTACTGAAATAACAACAACAACAAATCCCAAAAGCTAAGAAAATCTCTTGCATGTATTCAGTGAATGTTAAAATATCTGCTTCGTGCTTTTGTCATTCTTGCCATAGCAGGAGGACTAATGATCTTACACACCAAGTTTATGATAGAAAATACCTGCATCTGGGTAGAATGACATTTCATGTAGCTTTTCCACCATGATTGTCAAAACAGAAGATTAACAACCCCCTACAAAGTACAACCCCATCAATGAGCACATAATGGATGCAGGGGTTATAATTTTCCTCCCAGAGCAGTTGAGATACATTTCAGGTGGACTTGGAAAAATAACAGTTTTCATTAGCCATAAGACATTAAATTTAAAAAAGTGAAAGGCTCCACTCAAAGAAGTTGTCATTTCTGTTTCTTCACTGTTACTCTAATCCACCTCTCAAAACTCAGGCAGGGTGTCACTCAGGTCAAATAAGATCAGAGGGCCACATAGGAACACCAGCTCAAATGCTGCAAAGTGTTGTTCTTTCTTTTTTTAAGAGAAAGTGAAACAGGGCCATGTGAATTGTTGAGAGCGGGCATGCAAACCTGTTAGTGTTATGACACTTTAACAGGAAATTTGGTCTAAATTTTGTTCCTATGTTTTAAGGCAATGTGGAAAACAGGAAATGAAAAACTGAGTAGTAAGAAATATAAGAAGGGGAGGAACTTTTCAAAAATGCTCTGCAGGAGTCAGTGCCACAGATCTGGACAAAAAGCTTTTCACCTTAGTCCATGGACAGCCACTTTTAAAAGGCTATGGGACAGACTTTCCTTCATCCCATCATTTCTGTTCTTGATTTACAGAACGTGGGGCTCAATTTGGATACCTTGTGCATAGAAAAAATAAAATTCTGTGATATATAATCTAGAGACACTACAGGATTTGCTCAGGCAGAAAGAGGTGGGATTGGGGTGGTCTCAGAATTTCCATGACTTGTGGTCATATATAGGTAGAGAATGGACTTTTTCGTTCTACCAGGAATCAAACTCACAACCTCACACTTGCTGGGCAGGTGCTGTGCCAATGAGCTACGGCCTCTGCTGGGTTATTTTTTTTTTTTTAAGTTAGTGCATATTAAGTTTTACAGAGTTTTGGGTTTCTGCGTGGTGCTGTCTTACATGCATATAACATATTTTGGTCACACCCCCTTGACCCCCCAGTACGCTTCTACTTTCATGGAGTGTTGGGGAGAACATACAACACTTTTCTGCTTGAGTTTGACTTTTTTCACTTAACATATCGATTTCCTATCTATCTACTTCCTTGCAATATAATCTTGCTGCTCTTTATGGCTGAATAGTATTCTGAGGATGGCCTGTTGTTGAGGCCATTTGTAGATAGCCCTCTCCTGCTCGTGTGCTCTGGGTGGTTTTTATAAATGCAGCCAGCCCAGTGCCCACGAGGCAGTGCAGAGGTTTAGAGATGGACATTGGAGGTCGCCGGGCAGGATCTGCAGAACAGCTCTGCTATTTTCTAGGTCTCAATGTGAATGGCTACCTAGCTTCTCTATGGGTCATGGTACCCCAAAGGGGTATTGTGAGGATCAAATGAAAAATAAGCCATACAAAGTATTGAGCACAATTTCTGACAGAGAGAGAGAGCTCCATAAGTGATGGCTATTGTAATACTTACAAGTACACAATAAGCATATACTAAATACGTGGATAAAATTCTGTTGAAGGCAGGAGTGGGTGCTGTGAGTGCCTAAACCGCCTGGTGTCCGGGAAGTGCCCTGTGCATGTGGTAGCTGCAGCTCAGAATGTCTGCCCCCAGGAGCTGGTGGACTGCGCTATTATGACAGTAAGATTTATACTCCAACACACAAAACTAAGCAGCAAGTTGTCACTCAGCTAAAGTCAGAATCAGAACCTAATTACCTGAAAGCAAGGTTATTTCTTTGAATCTTTATTTTATTTATGTATTTGGTACAGGGTCTTACTACGCAGCTCAGACTCATAGTGATCCTCCTATCTCAGCCTCCCTAGTGCTGGGATTATAGGAATGTACCACCACACCTGATTTTGGTGGCCACACAGTGTACCTGGGGTTTTGGGGCTGACACAGCATGCAATACTGGGGATCAAACCTGGGTTCTTACATTTGCCAGCCAGGTGCCTAGACTGGCAAGCTATCTCCACAGCCCTTTTCTTTGAATCTTAAAGGTGATTTACTTTGAGTGTTATAAGTCTGTGGAAGTAACTGATCAAGGACCAAAAGGAAGTTCATTTAGTTTGCTTCCTGTATTTTTTAAAATAAATACTAACAGAAACCTATTAGTTTACCTCTTTAAAAACATGAAGGGGTTGGGGAGATGGCTCAGTAGAATAAGCACTTCCCTGGCAAGCACAAGGGTCTGAGTTCAATCCCTGGTCCCCCACCCCACCCCCAAAAAAATGAATACATGAAGTTCCCAACTTTAGCTAGTAAATCCAACTATGAGAACAAACATGCTAGGATTCCTATTGGTTGTTACTGAGTAAACACTGACAGTGACCAGAAAGGAAGGAGAAAGAGACAGAGAAAGAGAAAGAAAGGGATGAGAAGAGAAGAGGGTGGAGGAGATGGAGAGAACCATAGGCCAGCCCAGGGGTGAGATGGAGTAAAAAGAGACAAAGGGGGAATAAACATCTTTTTGAACTTTCTGCAGTTGTCACACTAATCCTCACAAAACCGTGTATCCTCCCTGCTTGACAGTTAGGGAAACTGAGGCTTACGAGGCCTACCAATGTATCCAAAGTCAGCAAGCAAGCAAATGGCAAAACTATACTTTAGAAAAAGATTTTTCTGATTCCAAGGTACATAGTGTTTTGTTCTTCTGCAATTTTCCCTCTGTGCTCTCTGGCTTCAATTCCCCTCTTCTTTCAACCCCTGTGTTCTTCCATCTTTCCTTTCTGCATTTCTCCTTCCTCCTGCCTCCTTCCATTCCTCCTGATCACAGTGTATAGCTGTCTTCTGAAGGCCTTGCATGTCTCCTCCAGGCTTTGGAGCCTAGGGGCGTTTTCCAATTGCATCCCTCTCTGGCCAACCTCGAGGGATCCATGTCATTCTAACATAACAACCTCCAGGTTGAGCAGCCCAGTTTCAGCTCATTCCTGTCTGCCATGGCTTGTTACTGCCTCAGGGAGCAGGAGGCACCTCGATGGCTGGAGTGCAGGTAGAAAGGGAGAGCTGCAGACAGTTAAGAAGCTGCTATCAGAGGAGTTGTCCCTGAGGGTCAGATTAGTTACCTGTTCCAGTGGAATCTGCTCGATTCTTGGGATGGAAAACTCTTCTAGTCTTGAATTCTGCTTATTGCTGCTGGGAATAATATAGAAACTACAACCTAATCTAGAAGATGGTTGCTAAGCCAGCAGAGCTGATTCTGTGGCTGAAGGGGGGTAGGACTAGTAATGTGGGGGGCAGGTCCTCCTTCCATCCCTGCTGCGCAGACCCAGTGGGATCAGAGGGCTGACTCAAACCTTGACAAAGACCCAAGCCAGGGGAGCACAGAGGCTTTCCCAGCCTATACCTTTGCCTGTGTGCCCTCCCCCACCTTTTAACTCAATGACTGATTCTGAGATGTCATTGAGGAGGTGACATCCCTCTACCCCTTCACTTACTTAATCCCAATGGCAGCTCCCTCAAGATCATCCCTGACAAGTCAGATCAGGTGACGCTGTGTTCAGGCTGTTGCACAAGTGGATGCCAGGGATGATGCACAGGAACCTATGGGGATTTTGGAAAGCAGCACATTTGCAACTTAACTGTTGCTTCCTCACACTCTAGCTGGGCCATAGGTAGAGGAAAGGGGCAAGAGACCTGATAAAAGCAAGAAGCAGGTGGCTCCCTCAGAGAGAAGGCAGAGTGCTGGAAAGAGCAAGGGACTGAAGAGCCCTAGTTCTGGGCAGGCATAAGTACACAGCATTGCTTTCCTCGATCCTTTGGTCAACACGAGTCTCCCTGGTTCAGTGCCATGGTGATCCCCCTGTTTGCACACAAGGAAACCGAGTCTTAGGAAAGTAACTAACTCTCCTGCACGTGTCCTGGGCATGATGCTAACCTCTGCCTGTCTGCTGCATGTCAGCTGTGCAAGAAGAAAGGCAGAGGAGCCGGGAACGAGCCGAGAGTGAGGCCAAAGGTGCCAGTAGTGGTCATGAAGATATGCCAGTGGAGAGGATTCTAGAAGCTGAACTCGCTGTTGAACCAAAGACAGAATCCTACGGAGATGTGAGCATGGAGAATTCGGTACGTGGGCTTTCATCTGCATCAGCTGCCCACTTCTCTGGTGGGTCTGGAGATGGAGGGAGGTATCATAGAGTGCCAGGACCTGTCTCTCAACAGACTTTGTTCATTTTTCAGACCAATGACCCTGTTACCAACATATGCCACGCTGCCGACAAGCAGCTCTTTACCCTTGTTGAATGGGCCAAGCGCATTCCCCACTTCTCAGATCTCACCTTGGAGGACCAGGTCATTCTGCTCCGGGCAGGTAAAACATACTGAGATTTCTTTTTTCTTGGGACCATCCCTGTGGCTGTCCTTCTGAAACTCTTCTTGGAATCAGAAAATAAGTAACTGAATGGAGCTGCCACTGGTCCAGGCTGTGCGACATGTAGACACACAGGTGCTTTTTTATTTTTATTTTTATTTCGTGCAGGGTCTCACTAAGCAGCTCAGACTTGTAGTGACCCTCCTGTTTCAGCCTCCCCAGCACTGGGATTACAGGCATGCACCACCACTCCCAGACTCGGTTGCTGACTCAGCGCACCCAGGAGCAGGGCCAGCGAGATAAGTGGTGCCAGGGATCAAACCCTGGCCCCTGAGCTTGCCTAAGCAGGGACTTAGTCCGCTGAGCTATCTTACTGGCCCTTGGTTTTTTATTTTTTTATTTCTGGGATTGGAACCAGGGCCTTGTCACTGAGTTGTGTCCCCATACAACCTTACTTAAATTTTTTTTTTATTTTTGAGACCAGGTCTCACTGAATTGCCAAGGCTGGGCTGGAACTTGTGATCCTCTTGCTTCCGCCTCCTAAGTAGCTAGGATTACAGGCCTGTGTCACCATCCCCAGTCTATTTGTAGACTTGTAAATTTAAATAGGCTTCCTAACAACCCTTCATTCCTAAATGAAACATTGTTCATAGAGAAGGACTCTTTCCCCATGCAAACATTGTGGTGGTTTTAAGTCAGTATTTAATTTTTAAGGAATCTTAAATCAGTTTTATTAAGGATAATTGGGAGCAGTGCTTCCTTAGTGTAGTGCAACTGGCAAATGCAGATATTTCCATTTTATAGGTGAGATAAGAAAGCCGATGCTAGAAGGCTTCAAGCTCTTTCCCAGGTTAAGATTCCAGGCTCAGGGCCGGCCAAATAGCTCAGCGGATTAAAGTGCCTGCAAGCAGGCACAGGGACCGGGAGTTCAATCCCTGGGCCTGCCATGCCGGCCCCAACGGCAGGGCGCGCAGAGATGGCAATTGAGACTGGGCGTGGTGGCGCATAACTGTAATCCCGGATCTCGGGAGGCTGTAGACAAGTGGATCACTACGAGTCCTATCTAGTAGTGAGACCCTGAGAATCCTGTATACCCTTCCCTAAAACACACACACACACACACACACACACACACACACACACACGTAGATTCTAGGCTCTGTGTTTCCTCTGCCTCTGCACTCTGTGGACATCTGCCACATCTGCTCTTGTCACAGGGCCACTAGGGAACTCTTGTGGAGATTGGTCCAGCATTGGGAGCCAATCTACTCCTTTATGCATGGTGGATAATGAGCCATCATTGGCTGTGCACAGAAAGCTACAGACTGCACTGGGTGTTACCAGATAACAACAAGGAAGTAAATGAGCTTGTAGGGCCCGGGGGCAGAGGCTGAGAGGTCTGCTCACCTCAACCACCACAGCAGCTCATACAGTGACTACTATTATCTGGTAAAGCTTCAGTTCACATTTGTTGAGTGGTTTAACTGCCTCGCAGCTATCTCGGGGCCTTCACCTCCCTAGAGTTCCAGTTCTGCTTCCGGCCTGCAGGCTAATGATGTGTGCATGGGATGCTTCTCAGGGAAGCAAGAATGCAGTCAGCCTTCCCCCAGTGTCTTTTCTTTGTTCTCACAGGGTGGAACGAGCTGCTGATCGCCTCTTTCTCCCACCGCTCCGTTTCAGTGCAGGATGGCATCCTTCTGGCAACAGGGCTGCACGTGCACCGGAGCAGCGCCCACAGTGCTGGTGTGGGCTCCATCTTTGACAGGTACTTCCTGGGTGTGTGTGTGCGCATGCGTGTGTGCATGTGTGTGTGTGTGCCTGAGTGTGTGTGTGTGTCCATGATTATACACATAGGTGTGTGTACATGCATTTACCTGTGCATGTGCCTTCTGGGTAGTGCCAAAATGTAGGACAAGCAGCCCAAACATATGCACATGACCACATAGAAACCATTGACATGTGAAAATATGAACCTAGGGAAGGAAAACTGAGTAAAAGAAAGGTTGGGATTATGTTACAGTGCAGCTGATTAGAGCCCAGCTGAACTTCTGGGCAGACAGAAGAACCTGCTCTTCCTGTGGGTTTCAAGAGGACTAGTAAACCATGTTAGGGAGGGTGAACTGCTTATCCAGGGCCTGCGGATGGGGTTCTTTCTTAAACCAGGCAAGAAGGACCAAGGCTCATGTTGGACTCTGTAGAATCCCCAGGGAAGGCCTACAGCAGGAGCAGACCAATCTTGTCCAAACAGCGACAGCCTGACAGGGATTCAGTACTTCATGGTGCTTGAGGCAAATGAATAGACTAAAGATTGGGGGCACGAGGCTGAAGAATTAGTACAGGAGCAAAAAGCTGAAAATGATTTCTCCATCCAATGCTGGAACTCCAGGGTCTGTTTCTATTTTCATTATAAATGTTCTTCTCGGCTCACACACGTCCATCCAGGATGTTTCTACTCTACCCCATGCTTTCCTACATGTTCCCTGTAGGAGTCAGTGTGTGTCTAGAGGGCCCCTGCCAGCTCCTGTCCCTGAACTGCTTACCCCAGTGGCCTCTGCTCTTCTGGACAGCACCCTGGCCTTGCTGTGCTTGTTGCAATTCTAATTTCCAAGTGCCCCAAGATGCCTTCCCAGGCTGCTGCTTTGAGTTCACCACTTCCTCTTTGGTTCTCCCTTGAATTTTGTCCACCGCAGTTCTCTCACAGGCTTTGCATTGCTGCTTGTTGCTTCTGTGTCTGTTTCTTGGATTAAGCCACCATCTCCTTGAGAGGAGGGACCACATCTTCCTCATCTCTGGACTCCTAACCCCCGGAGCATCTGCTGCAGGAAGATGGGCGGGGCCATAACAGATATAGGCAGGACTCACTTTGTCTGGGGCTGGGTGCACATATTTTCCTGTCTGCCCTTTCCTGCAGAGTTCTGACTGAGCTGGTTTCTAAAATGAAAGACATGCAGATGGACAAGTCAGAGCTGGGGTGCCTGCGCGCCATTGTGCTATTTAACCCAGGTAACTGTGGGGTGGGCACAGCAAGAGAACACAGAGTCCAATATCCACGGCCTCTATCCAGAGCCGTGCTGACATGTGTCTAGAGTGGTGGCAGTGGGCATGTGAAGGTCAGCGGGTAGGGGGGAAGGAGCATGGGGGTGGAGAAGGAGGTGGTAGCGCCCCTGAAATCTGCCCATAGATGAGACATATAGGATATGAAAACAAAATGTATAAAATGTAACTTGAGTTTCTTGTGTTGTTTTGTTTTACTGAACAATAGGAAAAATGTAGTTCTCATTTTCAGAGCTTGGAGAAAAACTCCAAGGGGAGCAAATTCTGATGGTGGATGGGCAAGAATCAAGATATGGCTGTAGACATTGAGTTCAGAGATGTATAGCAGACACCCAAGAATATTTTGAGGAGGTAGAAGTGAGCAGTTTCATGAAATACTGCTGCAGGCCCACAAAAATGGGTCTTCAGAGTTATGCACCCATCCAAGCAGAAGGGTCAGGTCCACAGGTGAGTGGCTGGCTCCTTGATGCCCAGCACAGGCCAATTTGGTTTTTGTGCACAGCTCCTCCCCCAGGCCCTGCTTAGCACATAGGAGGCGCTCAATAAATATGTGAAGATATTTCTAGAATGGCCTGGAGAAGACAGAGCTCTCTTCCTTGGAGAGAGTGGGGAAAACATCTGGCTAGTAAGAGGGTTTAAAACCTTTGCACCAAGAGTTTATTGGGAAGATGAGGCACAAGTAGAACAGCAGGCAGACGCAGAGGACAGTTGCTCCTGCCTGGGAGCCTTTCCTGAGCTGAGGGGCAGTGCCTGCATGATGGGGAGAGCCTGCTGGGGAGAATGTCCTGCTGAGATGCTAACCAGAGACCAAATTCACATCTTTTTCAGATGCCAAGGGTCTGTCCAATCCCTCGGAGGTAGAGACCCTGCGAGAGAAGGTTTACGCCACCCTGGAGGCCTACACCAAGCAGAAGTATCCCGAACAGCCGGGCAGGTGAGTGGTACTTGGGTACAGTGTTACCAACTGCAACTGACCTTCCCTCTCAGCTTGGCAGTGCCCCGCTGGCATCTTGGTCACACAGAATGAGGAGCAATTGTCTTGGGCTTCATAAAAGGTACATAACAGCATTATTGTTACAAGTAACACAACTTCCTTTGTTTTGAAATACTATCATTAAGAAAAAGGGGGATACTTACCTTGCAGGGGAGATACCATGATCAAGAAAAAGTGGGAGAGGCAAGGAGCCCATAAGCTGCAGGTTGGATGCAGCGATGTTTCCAGATGTTATTTAGTTCTTCATAAAGAGCCGTGTGCATTAGCTCCATGAGGTGCCAGGTGTGGTCCCACCTGCTCGGTGCCCACTCTGCTCGCGTCTGCACCCAAAGGCCCATCCGTAAACACTACAGCACTCCGCCAGATGCAACCACACTTTCGGCTTTTTAGCGCCATTGGTCAATCTCAGTCTGAAAACAGTCAGTGGAAATTTCCAGAAATAAACAACTCATAAATTTTATAGAACTTTTATTGCAATATAATGTTGTAATTTAAAAAACCCCAGTAAAAACCAAACAGCTAATAAAAACAACACTAAACACTGGATAGCTTGAAAAATGTTATAATGGTTTTATTTTGTTATCTTACTAATTTTATATTTGCCTAAGTCATACATTAAATTATATTATAGATTTTATATCTATCTATCTATCTGTCTATCTATCTATCTATCTATCTATTTGAAAAAATATATCTAGGGTTGGGCACAATCCTTGGTTTCAGCAGGCCCGAGGATATTGAAGATAAGGGTGTCTACTTGCAGATCTTTAAATGTTGGCTTAACAAGTAAATGGAAGGATCACTGAGAGAGTCACGTTCTCCACTCTGGTAGGCAGCAGAGACTCAGAAAGATGCAGTCCCTTGCTTGAGACAGTAGAGCTGCCCTGTGTTGGAGGTTATGGGGGACCCAGCCTGGTTTCAAATAGCCTGCATCTGGGGTGACTGCCCTGCTGTCTGCTGTGCCCCACAGAAAGCCCCACGCAATAGAAAGGACAGAGTTTGAAGCCCGGGCCTGAAGGGGGCCACAGAGGTCCGTGAGTGTGGCCTCTTGAGCCACCTAACAGTATACAGTTATTCCCAGCCACCAAAAGCATCCTCTAACTTGTCCCACAGGTGCAACTAACCAGGAGCATCTACCACAAGCTCTAGCTAAAATAAGAAAACATAGGCCTCAGATCTTACAGATAATTGAAAATGGAACTGAAAAGGTTGCCCTAAAGACACATTAGTTTTATTTTTAGGATTCAATTTATATTCCCACTCTCATCACTAATGACCTTTATTCTTCTGTGAAGCCTAGTTTCCATTCAGCCACTGAGTGGGGTCATAAGTCGGCATTCACCCACTGTCCAGGACAGGCTGGGCTGCAGTTTTGGCGAGAGGCTGGGAGGATGCTTCGGGGTGGGCTCCACCTTTGGTGCCATGATCAGCAGGCTGCTGCATTAGTCGGGGTGTGTACCCTAATAACAGGCTTCCTGAAATTCGGTCATGAAACACAACAGCTTCCACCCCCTCCCCTCCACCCCCATCCCCATTCAGTGTGAGCAGGCAGAAAGTCCAGAGGCAGGTTGTCTTCCACGTGGTCATTCAAGGTCTCTTGCAATTTTCTTCTCACTGCTCCTCTGAGCTCTGCACCCAGGTGTCGGATGGGGACAGTGGAGGGGCCCAGGGGAGGGTACACGGCTGAGACACAGACCTGAGAGCTTCCTCACCCATCGCTGGCCTCCCTCGGCTGAGTCTTAGTCATGTGGTCTAGCCCAATGCTGGAAAGAAAGAGGAAAAGGAAGATCGGGTCATAACACTTGGTTGCAAATATTTTGCTGTATTTCTTTCAGTGTTCTTGGGTATTGGTGTATATATAATCATAGAACTATATTTACAGATAGGAACTTGTGAAATCCGGTGCATTATTTTTCTTCTGTTAGCCATTCTTGGAGTTTTATCCAATTATTAAAAAGCACAAAATTATAATTTTAAATAGCTCTGTCATATTTTGCAGTATGGATGTATTTTTATGCTTAGTCACTGCCCTACTGTTGACACTTAGGATTTTTTCTAAGAGTAACATTTTAAAAACTTTGGAACTTGATTCTTTCTGGAAGAGGCCTGCCATGGACTGTGGCTTCCTCCAGCCCCCCGGGAGAGGCGCTGACCTCACCACCTGGATGGACGCAGAGCCCGTCAGGTCAGGAGAGGTTAGGGATCAGGAGGCGGTACCGCCGGGCCAGATGCTTTTCTCGATGCAGTGCTGCCACTCCGTGGACGCTCCTTGGAAATGCACATCGTAGTGACCAAGTCCTTTCAGGGTCAGGGAGCAGAAATACAAGCTCAGGAGGGCTCAGACTCATACACACGCACCCTTTTGCACACGCAGCAGTGATCTTCAAAGGCCTCAAGTCTCCTGGCTGGTAATACCCCCGCGAGGGAGGCAGGGTCAGTCCCGTGTCTGCGCCTTTGAGGGCACAGTTGGTAACGTGGTCTAGTTCTTCCTTCGTCCTCTGTGAGTGGTGGTGTCTGGGGACAGTGTTAGGACATGCCATGAAAGTCCGCGGGAGGTCATGGAACCCTGCTTGTGCAATTAAGACCAACTCTCTAGCCTATTTTTGAAGCTCCCTGGGATTAGAGACTTTCCAGGACCTTCACCTACTCTCCCCTTCCCGGCTCTCTTCTTGAGGCTCGGCAGCCACCTCCGCGGCAGGTGCGTCCAGCGAGGCCTGCCTGTCATCCTTGAGCTCTGAGCTCCTTCCCTGGTAACCTGTGCCCTCTGCCCCTTGCAGGTTCGCCAAGCTGCTGCTGCGCCTTCCCGCTCTGCGCTCCATTGGCTTGAAATGCCTGGAGCACCTTTTCTTCTTCAAGCTCATCGGGGACACCCCCATTGACACCTTCCTCATGGAGATGTTGGAGACCCCCCTGCAGATCACCTGAGCGCCGGCAGCCACAGCGCCCCCGTCCCCTCACCCCGCACACGTTCCTCCACCTCCCACTCAGCTCTCTACAACCCTATTCCCGAAATGTGATGCTTATAATAAACGCTTTCTACATGTGAGACTTTTATAGGTGAAGTTTTGTATAGATGTTAAAGGCAACCTTTCTTTGCTATCTAAGGGCCCGAAGTCTTTCTGGAAGCTCTTGGGAAAACTAACCAAGCCTCTGTACATAGAGTTGGTTTAAATTATTTTTTCACTTGCCATGGAAAGCAAACAAAGAATAAAATAATAAAGATGATCTTGGCACTGACGGGCATGGGTGTGTCATTGTGCAGCAGCGAGGGTCTCTCAGATGGAAAGCTGGTGCTGGGGTGGGCTGGGGTTGCAGCTGGGGCAGGGGCCAGCACATCCTCCAGCCAGATACCTGAATCTAGACGGGGTTTCAGGGCACAGCTGGCTTGGTGCCAAGGCAGCGCCTAGGGAGACTGGGAAGAGGCACTTTCAGAGTCAGCTTGGTTTCTTGGTTTTGTTTTCATTTTCTCCTTCCTGAGAATAATGAGCAGAAAGAGCCTCGTTCTGACTGGGAGCTCTTGAATAGTGGCGTCCAAGCAGATGTTCTCTTGCTGAGGGAAGATTGTCACTTCCTGGGAGTTGGTGGGCAGTGATTAAAAAAAGAAATAGATTCTTTAGTCACTAACCAGAGAGTTTAACAAAAAAAGACTGGAGCACGAGTATTTTATTTCCCACCCTTATTTAGCCCCATATAGCTTCTCCTCCTACAGAAGAAAGGAAACCCTCTCCCACAACATAGCCTTAGTCCTCCAGGTGTATCTTGGCCTGGAGTCCTCCTATTGGTTATCTAGGGAGCCCTTTGCAGGTGGGGCCAAGTCCACCACAGCCAGCCCAGAGCTCACTGTCTTCAGGACAACTTCCTGCCACCTGCAGGAAGCACAAGTCTGTACATGATGTATACAGTGCTTCATTCTCCACCAACAATTTCTCCCCTCAGAAAACCCTAAGGTTTAATCCACTCCAAATGCACTCATCAGTGATTGTACCACTGCGGAGAAGCTAACATTGCTTTGTTCATGGGAAAGCCGAGGAGCCACTAAGCCTTGAATGTTGTATCAGTCAGCTCTCCCGGTACAGAGGGAAAGTATCTGACACCTGCAAGCTGGAGGAGAGGTTTATTTGGCTCATGGTTTCTGAGGGTCCAGTCTATGGTCAGAGGGATCCAAGACAGAAACACCATGGGGAAATGGGATGGTGGAGCAAAGCGGTTCAACTCATGGCAGCTGGGAAGCAGAGAAGGCTGGACAGAAAGGCGAGGAAAGGGCAAGGGACTGGTTATAGTCCCCAGGGTCATGCCTCCCTGACCCACACAGATGCACCCGAAGTGGGCTAAACTAGTCTCCTGGACATTGCTCCAGTCAATCAAGTTGACAGAATAACCATTACAGATAGGGATCCATGGGATGCCCTAGTTCTGTTGCTTTTTGCATTTTCCCTTTTATCAGCATGTTCGGTGACCCGTGTGGTAGGGGGTGAGGGGTAGAACTTCACCCTAGGCCCCCTCTCTCTTTTTGCCATTGTAAGTCGCAGGATACATGCTGCTGCCTTAGGGACCATGTGTGCCTTCCAGGGAAGCTTGCTGTCTACCAGAACTAGGGAACTAGGGTCCCTGTCTAGTCTTGGGGTTGGCACTGTCCCTAGACACCGTCTTTCAGAATCACTGACACAGCACTTCCTTGAGCACTTTTTCTCTCCACAGGATGCCTGTGACATTCAGGGGCCAAAGGCTACTTCCTTCCTCCCCGGTCCGCCTCAGGTTCTGGGCTGGGCACCTGAGGGGACGTTTAGCACCACACGTAGCACGTTTGCTTCCCTGGCCCCCTGCAACTATGACAGGATTCCTAGCCCTTGTCTCTGAAGAGAGACCCTTCCTCCCTCACACATCCCCTTCCTAACTGCCCTATCTCTGAGGAGGACACTGATGAGTGTCCTGAACATCACAGCTCCACACAGCCTAGCCTGACTTTTTACAAGGTAATAAAATGTAGGGATCAGCCTTGTGGCCCACAGTGTCCTGGTAGAATGTGGACCTGTGGCTCCAAGGTGAAAATTGTGTGGATGTTAGACTCTGAAGGTGGGTTCCTGGACCCTGCATCAGCTGTAGGAGGTTGTGCAGGGTGGTGAAGCTGCTCAACCTCTCTAGCTCTCATTTGTCCCCTTTCTCTTTTTCTTAAAGTTAGATAATAGGGCTGGCCAGATAGCTCGGTGCATTAAAGCACCTGCTCAGGCAGATGCAGAGACAGGGGTTCGATCCTCAGCATGCTGTGCTGGCCCCATCCCCCAGGGTTCGCCGAGACAGCAATTGAGACTGGTTGTGGTGGTGCGCGCCTATAATCCCAGCTTTTGGGAGGCTGAAAACAGGAGGATCACTGCGAATCCAATATGTATAGAGAGATTCTATAGAGCTGGTACTAGATACACAAAAAAGTTGGATAATAATTCTCATAGAGATAAACACAAAAGTCATAAACCCAAGGGTGAGAGTTTGTGCTTTGGTATAAGAGGAATTTGTGTTTGAGTCCTGTCTAAGCCATTTGTGGTAGACATACACCTCACAGGGCCTCAGCTGCCGAATCTATAACATGAATAATTATACCCACTGTACCAAGGATCCTCAGAAGGAATTCCTTTGGGGAATTAGTACAATGACTGGTGGTCAATATAGGCAGAAATACTAATTTATTTTATTCTGAAGAATGAGATTGTAGTTCAAATATAATTTTTGGATTTTGGAGATTACTAGAATATTCTGTTCCATAGCCTAGGCTGGTTCATTCAACAAACTGTACAAGGGCATTCTGATTTCTAGTCTGGGTTTCTTATTTATTTTCTAGGTCATATCTTCAGGAGTTGCTGAGGTCTGGATCCAGAATCTAAAGGCCTCATGCACTCTTTTTTTAAAAATTTTATTTTATTTAGAAACAAATAGCAATAAGACAGTTTCAAAACTGATTAATAGGACAGTTTCAATAATTAACACATTGTACATTGT